>AYJT01019302.1:0-17399 GCA_001278415.1 Ocimum tenuiflorum | reverse complement strand
TATATCAAATAGCCTAGATAAACTATTTCTCGAATATACTGCAACCTAGACCGGCGACTTGTCCTTAAGCCGCCTCGGCTGTGATAACTGTTTATATCTCATTTAGGGTTACCGATCATGCAACCTATTGCGATCTCCTACACGTTACATGATCCACCCTAGTTATTCGAGATAAACAGACTAATTATTATATGAAACGCATGTAAACAGTTAATTTTGTATACAACATAAATAAAGTTAGTTTTACGTATACCAAAAGGAAGATCATTTTGTATGCTATCAGCCATAATTAGTGCTGCTAACTAACAAGCAAGATGGGATGATATTACAGAATCCAAAGTAAATCTTATACTGTTCAATTGAATATTTAAGACGTTAATATTTTTTTACCCTTAGAGATAAAATCCTAATGCGCATTTAATACTTATAGTCATGGTTCCAAGCATGTATAATCAATGTCAGGTTCACCCCACTTGGTCATGGGTAATCTATTATATTATATTTCATGTTAGGTCACTCCATCACTTCAAATTTTAATAATAATATGTGTATTGTGTATAAATAACATACTTTTGTGCAATATTCATGTGAATTAATTTATATGATATGTGATGCTAATATTCACACTACAGTAATGATTAGGGTCACAAAAATTTGGTATAGTGTCAAAACTCAATACAATACTCAAACAATGAGCTACCTGAAAGAAAGAATCTAATTATTTTATGTGGGCACATATTTTGAATTATGAACATATAAAATATTTCGTGGAATGCACAGCTAAAATATTAGTATAATATAAATGTGTAACGAATAATTAGGTATGAATTAGGCAGAGACCGGTCGAGGATAATGGGGCCAGAACTTTAACCCGCAAAATAAAGAATTGAGTAATTACAAAACCATGAGAAAGTAGTGACTGCGTTTTGCTGTCTAACCTAATATTGAATAGGATAATCAGAAACTATTCAGGGCTAATAAATTTGCCAAAAATATAGCCTCTTAATCATCGAGAACATCTTACGCATTCCAAAGAAGCTAAAACATTTAATACCATAAAACAATATAGTATCAAAATTTTCCAACTTATATATAAACAACTTATTCTTTTTAGGCCACGAATTAAAGGAAACCTAATAATCATCACCCCTAAGGACAACTAAGAAGTTATCTTAACTTCTTAACCATCCATAGACGGATGAAAAGTTATTTTATTTGTTAAATGTATATTCTTTTTTCAGTTTTTTTTCGTCGTTATTATGCATAGTTCAATAAATTATTATACGTAATTCACTACACGTGTATAGATTTGTTCATTATTGGAAATATTCACGTTCATCATGGAAATATACATTTCTTTTTTCTTCTCATATAAACAAAGATTACCCACTTAAATTATTATTTTTTTCACACAATATACAAATTAAAACTAATTTCACAGACTTTGAATTCCTATGCAATACGTATGCTTGGAGAAAATCACATGAACTATAATAGGACTTCAAGTGTCCATGAAAATATATTTTACATTCACGTCAAATATTCACATTATATGCATATTTCATTACCATACTACACATACTTGGTCATGTCTAGCACTCACATTTATTTGTTTACATTTGGTCCCTTTATAAATTTGCCGTTCATCCATGGAATATTTGCCTTAGAATTGATTGTGTGTAGTTATTGTGAATCCTAACTGAATCCATTAGAAAAATTGAAAGAGGAATATAATATTATGTGTGAAATAAATAAAAAAGAATTAATATTGGAGCAGGAGCAGGACCATCCAGTTGTAGTAGCATTAGCTGTGATGATCCAATAAAACACTCACCACGCGAACGCCACACCGTAACCACATTCCTCCACACGCCCTCACTCATTTTACACCTCTTTCAATTTCAATGCCCTAGGATTCAGAATTCACTACATCTCTAGTATATTCTATTCTTTTATTTTATTTTTAATTTTAATAAATCTACAACTAAATACTCAATCATAATATGGCATTTATGGATACAAATATAAACTATATTAAGTTTTATAAAACCCGACAAATGTAACATTTCTTTTTGAGGGTAGGTAACTTTATTCACTTGCACCCGTGACAATGCCCAAAATTTAGGAGAAAAAGAAAAGCAAAAGTTGAAATAAAAAGAAAAAACGATGATGGTAGACGACTAGACGGAGGAGAGGAGAATGAAAAAGGTGTAATACGAAATCCACTTATAAACTGGAGTCACGTTTTTGTTTTTGTTTTTGTTTAAGTTTTATTTTGATTGACTGACTAGACCAGGGTTTGGTATCCAAATCCTCATATATTCTCTAGGGACTAATTATTATCATTATTATTTTACTCATTCACGTCCAAAATTATCGTTCAAACGCCGCGCTGTCAGATTTTGCGATAATTTAATTTCCAAATCGGCAAAAGAAAGAAGATTTATCAAGACATTAATGGGGTTGGGAAAAAGAGGGTGCGGCTTAGCGGTGCAGGTAAAACAAAATTGCTCGACTTATAACTTATCTACTGGGTTTTTATATATATCCACTCTAGGATGATATATTCGTGGAATGATGACATTCCTTGAGCCAAAATTTGACACTACTATTCAGAATGGCCCCATTATTACAAATTCAAATTGGGGACTGTTGGGATCCTGGTCCCATTATCTTATACACAAGGACAAAAAAATCATACATGGAAAGTGAGAGTCTTACAGACTTCACAAGATTCTATTGATTGTGATTGTATTATTATTACTATTAATATTGTGCACTATTTTCAATCTTCATGTGATATGCCTGTATATAATAAATTACAATTGTGATCCTAGCCAAGAATACAGGCACAAACCAGCAGACAATTTGTCCCACCATTGCACCAGATTAGATTCCACAATACTGTTTCACCAACCTTTAGTTCCCCACGTGTTTTCTCCACATTTGGTTCGGTTTTGGATATACATTCATTCAGATATTTGTTCATGTTTTTTAAATATATAACCAAGCAACTTTTACTTAATAGGATGTTTTAGCTGTTGCCGTTCTTTTTTCGCTACTTCTGTATTTTAGTATTTGTGCTGTTTCTAGTGGTAGAATATTGATGAATGTTGTATTTATGAATGCGATCTTGTGACTTTCTTCAGGGTTTGTTATTGTATTGGGGAAAAATATTGATGAATCCGCTTTTGTTTATGGATGTTAATCTGAAGTTGGTGGATGCGGCGTTTTCCGCTCTGTTTCTGGTTCGGATTTTATGGGATGCCTCAAAAGATAGAAAAGGATTTCATGGCAGCCACGGCGAACCATTTTTGTATAGAGAGAGCTCATCATTGTCTGCTAAAATTACTGTTGCATTGAGTTGTGTTGTCGCAGTTTCTTATGTCGTTTTCTTGCTTTATGAGTTCTGGGAGTCTGTGAATGTCCCCATTAATGACGTTTTCTCTGCCATGGCTTGGTGCTCTGCATGCATGCTGGTTGTTTATTCAGTGAGCAGAGGGAACAGGAGGTGGCCATTACTTCTCATTCTGTGGTGGAGTTTTTCGAGCACTTGCTGTTTGGTTGTAGTCGTTTTTTATTGCCTTTATCGTTTCAAAAACATAGATGTGCCGGAGTTTGTTCCAGCAGCTAACACAATTGATTTTCCTGCTCTCCTGTTGTCTTTGGTGCTATGTTTCAATGCTCTAGTTAATAGCACTGTTAAGAAAATGAGTGATACGACGGAACCTTTACTTTCGGACTTAGAGAAGGATTCCGGATATGAGAGTGATCCATTTTCCAAAGCTGGAATATGGAGCCACCTGACATTCAGGTGGCTTAATCCTGTCTTTGAGAAGGGCCGTCGTAAGAAACTCCAGACGGAAAATATACCTTCATTTCCTCAATCAGAAAGTGCAGATGAGGCTTTTTGTTTGCTTGAAGAGTGTCTCAGAAAGCCGAAAACTAACATCCCCTCCCTGCTGATTGCCATGCTCCGCACGGTACAGACACCCCTGGCAATAAATGCAGTTTTTGCAGGTATGTTTTTGTATTCTCTTCAAACTTGTTGGACTTTACATGAAATAATTAGTGGTTATTACATCCTAGCAATGATCTTGAGAGAGAGAGAGGTCTCAGCCACTAATGTGTAATAGCCTACTACTTTACATGTGCTAGAATATCTTAGTTGTAAAAAGGTATGACTCCGGATATGTTTTTTCGTATTTTTGCTTATCCTGAACTCTCATATTAATTATTATTAAGCAGGCGGCTATTATTTTATGAATATCTTAGTTGTAAAGGTATCAACTCCGGATATGTTTTTTGTAGGTTTTGCTTATCCTGAACCCTCATATTAATTATTATTAAGCAGTTTGAGCTTGTTTGAGTTGTAGATGTTTTTGTCATGTTGACTCCATGAATTACTCTCGTGCTGAACTGAATTACTCTGTGAACTTTCTCAATATTTTGTCTGATCTGATGTTTGTGTGGTGCTTCCAGGAGTCAATACAATTGCTTCTTATATTGGTCCATTGCTAATTACGAGCTTTGTGAACTTCTTGTCATCAAATGATGAAAATTTGAGATGGCACCATGGTTTGGTTCTTGCATTGATCTTCTTCACTGCAAAGAATGTAGAATCACTATCTCAGAGGCAGTGGTACTTTGGGGCTCGTCGGATTGGCATCAGGGTCAGGGCAGGTTTGATGGCAGTGATATATAAAAAATCTCTGGCCATCAAGTATGGTGGGACGAGTAGTGGTAAAATCGTTAATTACATTAATGTTGATGCAGAGAGGATTGCGGAGTTTTTTTGGTACTTCCATGGCATTTGGTTGCTCCCAGTTCAGGTAAGTTTTGCTCTGGTAATCTTGTACAAGAATTTAGGGGCTGCTCCCACTTTTGCCGCTTTTTTCACAACCATATTTGTGATGGTAAGCAGCATGCCGCTTGCCAAAATTCAAGAAAAACTCCATATGAAGATAATGGAAGCCAAAGATTCACGGATAAAGGCAACTTCAGAGTCCTTGAAAAGCATAAGAGTCCTGAAGCTGCATTCATGGGAACCGAATTTTCTGAAAAAACTACTTCATCTTAGGGAAACAGAAAGAGGTTTCCTGAATAAATTCCTCTACGCAAGAACAACTGTGATTTTCCTATTTTGGGCTTCGCCAACTTTAGTTTCGGTTGTCACTTTTGGGGTGTGTGTCTTGATGGGAACTCCATTGACATCAGCCACAGTTCTCTCAGCATTAGCAACTTTCCGAATTCTTCAAGAACCTATCTATAATCTGCCTGAGCTTACTTCCATCATAGCTCAAACTAAAGTCTCAATTGATCGGGTGCAGAGTTTCCTTATGGAAGAAGATCAGAAAAGATTGACACACAATCTTACTCCTAGTTTACCAGGTGTTGCCATTGAGATTGAAGCTTCAGAATTTGCATGGCAGAACAGAGACGCAAACCGACCAACAATTAAAATAAGTGAGAAACTTAAGATCATGAAAGGGAGTAAGGTGGCTATTTGTGGTTCAGTGGGCTCTGGTAAAACAAGCTTTCTCTGCAGTATACTTGGTGAAATACCTAGAATATCTGGGCCGAGTATTGAAACTTACGGGTCAAAAGCTTTCGTGCTGCAAAGTGCTTGGATTCAAACAGGCACTGTTAGAGATAACATACTGTTTGGTAAGGAGATGGATAAATCTTTCTATGAGAATGTGGTTGAAGCATGTGCATTGAACCATGATATTGACATGTGGGATGATGGAGATTTGTGTATTGTTGGGGAAAGGGGGTTGAACTTGAGTGGAGGGCAGAAACAAAGAATTCAAATGGCAAGAGCACTCTACAGCAACTCGGATATATATTTGCTTGATGATCCTTTTAGTGCTGTTGATGCACATACTGGGGCTCATATGTTCAAAGTAAGGAATTCTTTGCCCATCTCTTCCCATCAGTGAAAACTTGCTTTCATGTGAATGACTAACATCCTTTTTGATTGATATCATGCAGAAATGTCTAATCCAACTCTTGCATGACAAGACTATAGTGTATGTTACCCATCAGTTGGAATTTTTAGATTCATCCGACCTCGTACTGGTGAGTTTTACAGCTTCATAGCTACTGAAAGGTTGATTTATTCGATTATTTTTTATAAGATAGAAAGCGTTGGTATTGAAGTTATTTCGGGAGTAGTTTGCATATATTATGAAAGAAGGCTATTCTTATCGTAGTCATATTTTTTGAACAGGTTATGAAAGATGGCAGAATTGTGGAATCAGGAAAGTATCAAGACTTAATTTTAAATTCTGATGGTGAACTCGTAAAACAGATGACAGCCCACCACAAATGTTTAAATCAAGTTAATCCTCCAAAGTCTACCCCCTTTGCCAAGTGTTACCAGGCTAAATATATAGAAACATCCGAAGCAAAGTTTATTGACCATACCAGAAGCAGCTCAGTTTCAAAGGGAAGTCTGAACGAAGAAACAAAGGGTGGGCGAGTAAAATGGAATGTGTATGCAGCTTTTATCACATCTGCGTATAGAGGAGCTCTTGTTCCAATTACCCTATTATGTCATGTGCTCTTTCAGCTGTTGCAGATGGCTAGCAATTATTGGATTGCTTGGGCGTCTGATCAAGAAGACAGTGTAACGAAAAAGCAGTTGATTGAGATGTTTGCTCTGCTTTCTGGTGGAAGCTCCTTCTTTGTTTTGGGAAGAGCAATTCTCTTATCAACCATTGCTATTAAGACTTCTCAGCGTTTGTTCCTTGATATGATGAAATCCGTGTTTCGTGCACCTTTGTCATTCTTTGACTCCACCCCTTCAAGCAGAATCCTTAATCGGGTTAGTTGATCTTACATATTCTATCTTATCTTTAGAACTTGGCTGTTTCTAATATGTTTTGGATCAACCAGTCTTCGAGAGATCAAAGCGTTGTGGACACAGATATTCCATTCAGGTTAGCTGGATTGGCATTTGCGATTATTCAGCTATTAAGCATAGTTGCACTCATGTGCCAGGTTGCCTGGCAGATCTTCTTTCTCTTCCTCATAGTCTTCGTCATCTCCATATGGTATCAGGCAAGAACTTTTTTGATCTATTGTGAGCAACTTTATGCAGATTTAGTGAATGCATATGTTCCAACTAGTAATGACTTCTTTAATGCAGGCATACTACATCAGCAGTGCCAGGGAATTGGCCAGAATGGTTCCAATTCAGCAAGCTCCAATTCTCCATCACTTTTCAGAATCAATAGCTGGAGCAACAGTTATACGAAGCTTCAATCAGGAAGCCCGATTTTGGAGGACAAATGTTGATCTCATTAACAATTACTCACGTGTTTCTTTTCACAGTGCTGGTACAATGGAATGGCTCTGTGTTCGGATCAACTTTCTCTTCAACCTTGTTTTCTTTTTCCTCCTCGTAATCCTGGTTAGCCTTCCGAGGTCTGCCATCGACCCAAGTAAGCACTTCACAATTCACATCATCTATAATTTTGGCAAGAAAAGGTTAAAAGTGTCAGTCCGCTAATTAGATAAATTGAATTTATCTACATTATAGATTAATCTATGTGTATAAAGAAATTTCTCAAAATTTTTGAAACATCGTATTTTTAAAGAAAGAAGTACCATCACGATGTTACAATCGAATATGAAAGGAAGTAGATTTTTTGCTTGATTGCAGGCTTGGCAGGACTAGCAGCTACATATGGTTTGAACTTAAATGTACTCCAAGCATGGGTGATATGGAACCTGTGCAACGTAGAAAACAAAATGATATCTGTGGAGAGGATCCTTCAGTTCACTGGTATACGGAGTGAAGCTCCTATGGTCATTGAAAATCACAGGCCAGAGGCGGATTGGCCTTGCAATGGCAAGATAGAAATTGAGAATATCCGCGTGCAGTACAGACACGATCTTCCATGCGTCCTAAAAGGAATCACCTGCACCTTTCCAGGTAAAAAGAAAATTGGCGTGGTGGGAAGGACTGGAAGTGGGAAGTCTACTCTGATCCAAGCACTCTTTAGAGTAGTGGAGCTTTCAGAAGGGCGTATTTTGATTGATGGAATAGACATTGCAAAGCTAGGCCTACAGGACTTGAGATCTAGATTGAGTATAATTCCCCAAGATCCGACTTTGTTTCAAGGAACGTTGAGGATGAATCTTGATCCTCTCCAAGAGCACTCAGAGCAGGAGATATGGGAGGTAAAGAGACACAATTTTCCTTTCCATTTTTAATTGAGTGAAGTCAAGTGATTAGAATGGTACCGATGTGGCAGGTTATACACAAATGTCATCTAGTTGAAAAGGTGAAGCAGGATGGGAGGCTTCTAGAAGCGCCAGGTTTGTATAAACTCTGGAAACGAATGAATGAATGGTAGATATTTATGTAATGAAGCTACTATTTATATACGGTGCAGTTGGTGAAGATGGAGAAAACTGGAGTGTGGGACAAAGGCAACTGGTATGTCTAGCTAGAGTGTTGTTGCAGAGGCGAAGAATATTGGTCCTAGATGAAGCCACAGCTTCAGTAGATACAGCAACGGATAACCTAATCCAGATGACAATAAGGGAGGAAACAAAGGGTTGCACCGTAATAACAGTGGCCCATCGAATACCTACAGTAATCGACAATGACTTGGTTCTGGTTCTCGGTGAAGGTAATAAGGAATCATCACATCCGTGTGTGTATAGTTAGTTGGTTACACGTATTGCCTTGTTTTATGCAGGTAAGGTTGTCGAGTACAAGTCTCCTTCCCAGTTGCTAGGCGATAGTAACTCCGCCTTCTCAAGTTTGGTGATGGAATTCTTGAGAAGATCATCAACAATCAACAACTAGTGTCTAATATCATGTTGCTGCGATGAGAAAAAATCAAAATTAGTTCCATATTTTCTTGTTCAGTGGCACAAGGTAACTCATAACCTAGTCGCTAACAATTGATTTAGGAGACAGGAAGCATAATGTTGTGGTTGTGGCATTACTAACTCTGCAATTAGAGAGCAGTTAGCAATGGAAATATGCGGCTTTGCATTTCCAAAGACAAGAAAGGTTTGATATCAATATGCAAATTAAAAAAGACAAGAAAGAAAAACACATCATCCAGACTAATTGAAGCATAGATTGCTTTATGCTTATTTTCAGGCAACCAAACTCCGAGTCTCCACCGACTCAACTGCAAAGTACTTTATTTGGTTTTGGAAATTTCCAATTCCATTCTAATTCTCAATGCAGGTTCCATTCACTAACTAATATATAATCACTAGTTTTACATTGTACTACATGTTATTACGGATTCCTCTTGGAATTTACTAGTGGCAACCTTACCAACACAAAACAAGACAAAACGTGTTACTAACTAGCGATATACACAAATGTTATTATTTCTATTACCTTCACCGAGAACCAGAATCCAACTTATTTTTGCAAAGGATTTTATTCAAGATTTTTCTTCTTTAAAGGAATTCTATTCTCGCATTTTAACATCGCTAAAAACATGTCCACCGAGCAATTGTATACCCCGTGGCGGCTCACTTACGTTTAATTAATTATTTTACATGAATAAATTCCAACCTATTGTCTTTCCCGGAAATTATCCTAATCTATTGTTGTTTGGGGATTTTATCTTAGAATTTTCTTGGAATTCCATTTTCCCTCCTTGATTCGGTCAATATCGTGATCAGTCAATCGTTACGTGCCAAGTGGTGGCTAACTTAGTATTTAATTAATTTTTATACCAATATAAATGACTATGATTTTCATTTAAAAAATCACAACCCAAATTTAGAAAATCCCAAATAAGATTCCTGATGGAACAGTAATCCAAATAAAATTCGATAATAATAATAGATTAGGATATTTTTCTAGGAAAGACAATAGTTTGATTTTTTTTTGGTTATTTATGTTTTTTTTAAAAAGTTTATTCATGTAAAAAATTAATTAAATGTCAAATCAGTCACCATGTGGCACATAGCGACTGATTGAATATGATTTTAACGATGTGAAAGTGGGAGATAGAATCCGTTGATGGAATAAAAGTTTGGGATAAAATTCCCAAACAAAAATAGATTGGAATATTTTCTCGAGGAAAACAATAAGTTGGGAATATTTTTCGAATTTACCCTTAAATGAAATCTCCTCCCTTATTACATTATATGTTAAATCATTAACAGCAAATATACGTCCATATGATTTTTATTAGAAGTAACAAGGGCCCGTCCGATATTATTCATAGGCTTGCCTAGACGGTCCGAACTCCGAACTCTTTCAAGAATTATTCCATCATTTTATAATTTGGATAAATTAAAATAACCAAAAAATTATACCGTTGCAGAACTTGCAGCCCTCAGTCCCTCTCCCAAGAAGAAATTAACAACAGAAAGACCGCCATCGCGCCTCCACCACCGCCGCACTCCCAGCCTCCTACGTCCTCCACGCAGATCGCCAGTGATCAGCTCCGGCGCCTTCCGTCTCCTCACAGCCGGTTAGCTTTCTTCTGTATGTCTTACTGGTTGTTCCTCTGCAAATTGCTAATCTTAGTGGCGGATTAGTCTCCTCAATGACCGTAAACATAATTACCGTATCCGGGCCTCTGGTTAGTGACTATTTGTTCACAACCTTTACAATCAAGTGTGTCTAGAATTACAGAACTATTGGAGGATTAATAGCGCTTGATGATAGCAATGATTAGGTCATCAATATTTGGAATTTTCAACTACTGAGAATTTATATTTGCCGATTCAATCATCGATGTTTTATTTTTCTTTCGTAATTCGCGTTCATGCTTGGTTCTCTTCTTTCCGCGATATCAATGAGCTATTAAGCGGTCAAGTTTCTTCTGAGTGGAAAAATTTGCAGGGTTGAACAATACAGGACCACATTTTTCTGGAGCTGGAGACTCCTTCATGGTCATTCGTCGCAGAATCCTCTCTATAGTCAACAGTTTCCTGTTGTTCCCACTGGAAGCTCGTGTTGTAGTTGCCTACGGAAACTTATCTCGTCATTTTTTTACTTCAGATGTTTCTTCTGTAAAAAGTTACTCCGTTTCTGGTAATCTGTCTTCTGGGCAACCTGGAAAATGCATAGACATTGTAAGAAAGCATGATGTTGATGCCATCATCGACAAGGTTCTTGCTGCACAAACTGTAGATGAAGTATTTCATTCTCTGGTTCATGACATACAATGTAACAAGATACAGATCACTCACAGCTTGGTCACAAGGTTGCTTCATCGTTTTCAAGATGATTGGAAGTCTGCAATTGGTGTTTTTAGGTGGGTAGAAACATATCCAGGGTATAAACCTCTGCCAGAACACTATGCTAAATTAGTGGATATACTGGGAAAGATGAAACAGATGGAAAAAATGAAAGCACTAGTTGAGGAAATATGTGAAAACCATGCTGTGTCGCTCGACACAGTAGCAAAGATGATGAGGAGATTGGCAGGTGCAGGAGAGTGGAAAGAAGCTGTAAAAACTTTTGATGAATTGGAGAAATTTGGATTGGAGAAGAATACCGAGTCCATGAACTTGCTACTTGACACCCTCTGCAAAGAGCACAAAGTTGAGCAGGCACGTGCACTATTCTTGGAGCTGAAATCACATATTTCACCAAATGCAAACACTTACAACATTTTTATCCATGGCTGGTGCAAAATAAATAGGGTTGAGGAGGCACAATGGACAATTGAGGAAATGAAGGGATGTGGTTTACGCCCATGCGTCATCAGCTACTCCACCATTATCCAATTTTATTGCTTGCAAGGCAAATTCTACAAGGTTTATGAGCTCCTTGACGAAATGGAAGCACAAGGATGCCATCCTAATGTTGTGACTTTCACCACTATTTTGCATTCCTTGACCAAGTGGGGAGACATAGATGAAGCCTTACGGATATCCGAGAAAATGAAAGTAGCTGGCTGCAAACCTGATACACAGTTTTATAACTCACTGATACATACGTTAGGGAGAGCTGGCCATATTGAGGAGGCATTAAACGTTTTTACTAAAGAAATGCCCCATAATAGAATTAATCCAAATACTTCAACTTACAATTCTATGATTGCTATGTTTTGCCATTACAAACAAGAGCAAAGGGCTCAAGAATACCTCAGGATCTTAGAACAATCATCTTTTTGTAAGCCAGATGTTCAATCATTCTATCCATTGCTGAAATTGTACTTTCGAAATCGGAAGACAGATATGTGCATTAATTTGTTAGATGGCATGGTTAAGAAGCACCATTTATGTCTTGATTTGGCAACTTATACTCTTTTAATCCACGGATTCTGCAGAGCAAATAAATCTGAGAGGGCATACCAGCTCTTTATGGAAATGATTGGTCAAAATATTAAACCTCGGTATGTAACATGCACATTGCTTTTGAAAGAAATCAAAGACAAGAACATGTATGGTGAAGCTGAGATAATTGAAGACTTCATGAAGAAAATGAAGTCCTCTTGAATGAAAAACTGCTGGTAAGTTATTGTTGCTGATATATTTCCTTCTCCTATTTTGTTATTCATGTCTTGCATAGAAGTAACTAATAATTGCTATAAGCTACTTGAGAATAAATTTGTACATAATTCTTTAGTAGGAAGATGGGCCATATATCTTGATGTGAAAGATTCTTGCACCATGTGTGAAGTTTTGTTTGCTGTAATACTTACCTTCCTGATTATGATCCTTTACTTTCTAAGAAGATATTCCTGGGTACAAAGCATAGGATTTCATCAGAACTTCCAGCTCAGAAGTTAATTGACAGTGTCACTTGTTTTTTCTAGAAATGTTCAAGAGGCAATGAAGCATTCATACATGATCTATATATCACATTTGTTTCTTCAATCATGACTGCTTATTTTTCTATTACCAGTTTCCTTCTAGAATATGGTCATTTTATTCTTAGTTCAATGCCACGGATGTCATTTTGAGCAAAGTATGTGTCAATATCTTTTTATTGGTAGCATTTTACTTGGATTCAATATACTGTTTGGAGAAAAGACTTATGATTTTGAAAGAAAATATTAGCTTTTGATGAATTTTTTGAATGCTCAATTGTTGCAAAATAATGTATTTTATTTGTTGAGCTGCAAAATTGTAGGGCCAAAACACATTTCTCTCTTGAAAGTCAATGTATATGTATGCTGATAATAGACATTTATGGGTGGTTAGCAGGGCTTGGGGGATATATAATTCTGTGTAGATTGAAAATCATGCTGTGGGTTGATTTGAGAGTAGAAGTTTTACAGCAAGCCATCATTATAGTTCATTTCGTGTGTTTTTTTTGTTGCATAATCTCATAGGGTAATAATAAATTTTACCCTAGGCCAATAGAAAGGGAAATTTTTGCTGAGGTGTTTATATAGGTTGGTTAATATAGTGAGGTGGTCTTATAAGTTATAGCCGTCACTGAACCTGATCCGACTTGATAGAGATGCACATGAAAGTGATGATAGCAATTTTGGATGTGTCAACAGGAGAACACCCTACTGGCTTGATACTATCTGTATATTTCTCCTCCTGATGCAGTAGAATTTATTGGAAGAGACAGACCTGATATTGATATGGATTCTCAGGAGTATTAGTCAATGAATGACAATAAGGTTTTAACCGTAAAAGATAAGAGAGGCAAATACTTGGTATCAACTATTAAAAGAAATCTTTTCAACTCACCACCATTCTTTGTTCTTAATGTTGATTAACAAGTGATAACTACTGTGACTGCTTGATCTGAGCCCTCCACTGCTTCTGAAGTTAGAGGAGAGTGGGGGCGTCAGGCATCGGTGTGAGTTTACGCTAAGGATGACTTATTGCTTCATTAACACAATTGGCCTCTCTGCAGCAATGAGTGACATCCAAGGGAGAGATGAAACAACTTAAAGCTGTTTTTTTATGTCGTGCTGCATTTGAATTGAAGATCACTCCAGATACGTCCTAGGTGGGCATTAGCCGTTTAACGATCTTGAGTTGTGGGGTTAGAAACAGATAATGTCTTGGGTGAGATATTCAGTTTTCGCGGCTATAACATCTTATTTTTCTTCAGATTATTTTTGTAATTGGTATTATGTAGTAGGTTCCTACAATATGCAGTCGCCATATCAAGATTTGGAGGAATGTTTAGCGTCAAGTTCTGTGGGCCGGCGTAGTTGATGGTATTAGTTTGTTGTTTAGCTTAAAATTGTATGCGATTCTAAAACCAAGAACTAGCTCCCAAGGATTGAATACTAAGTTAACAAACCTTTCAAGCTTATCTGGCTGTAACTACCTTTTTTTTTTATTATTATTATTGTTGTTGATTTGATTAGTCCACTTGTTTTGTTTTTCACTGACGCTATTGGTAACCTTCTTATTAACTGTCTTTCACGAATTATCAGGTCAAGATAAAATTGAGCTTTGGCCAACTCTAATAGGGTATTAAAGATGATATTAATGCATTCGATATGACTGAGTTTAGGGTGTATACAGCCGCACGTGTAATAATAATAGGGTAGCTTCTTAGGTCTTGAAAGTAGTAGTATGGTAGCATGTCTTTGTGCCATGCTAGTTTGTCACGTGTGAATTGTGATGCGCGGGCTAGCGTCAAAGTCGACTTATATAATTACTAATAATTTATTACTAAATAAATAACTTTATTAATTATTGTGAATTTTATATGATATGAAACATTATATTAAGTATACATAAATATTTTATAACTAAAATATTAATTTATTAATTACCTTGTGTATTAGTAATAATTAAGGTAGTAGTTTTGGAGTGAAATTTGAGGGTGTAATTTTGATATATGGATAGATATAGTGATAGATATTTGTTGACATTATTAATATATTATTATGTTTTCTACCCTTACAAATTCATAAAGCTTGGGGTCGTAAATTTATGGAGTACCCAAAAATTAAAACGATATTATTTATATTAAATTCATATCATTTTTTTAATTTTTTCAAAAATACAAATTTTTTTGTGGTTGGTGGGAGATAAGAGGATGAGGGAGAAGATATAAAAAATGTTATTTTTTTAATATTTTTTCAAGTTTAAACTTTTAAAATGATGTCATTTTCATTTTATCACGTGTTACAAATTTGGCTTTGAAACGTTTCTTACTTATATGGCGGATTTTATTCATTGACATGTGATACCGTTATGCAAAAACATATTTTATATCAAAAGAAAACTTATTTAAAATGGCGTTTATTAAAATATATTTGAAAAAACGGAAATATTTGTAGTAAAATTTCAAATTTGATCTAAATAAAAGTATAATTAATTTATTTTAATTTCTTTATGTACTTTAAAATTATTATTATTTATCTACAACATTAATTATCAAATACAAAATAATTAACTAGTTGTAGCTCCCGCACAGCGGGATGCAATACTAGTTTTGATAAATCATCTCACAATATTCCACTCTTTTCAATCAACAAATGTAATATGTTTTTCCGTTTTCCTGTCCTAAATTGTAGCCTAGCGTTCCAAGTGAAAACGTAAATCATTTATTACAGTGACCCTATTGATGGATACTATATTGAATGGGAAATTAATCTGTCATTTATTGCAATGACAAAATTAGAAATAGAAAGAACTTGCAAATATATTTAATTTGTCTCAGAAATCATAGTTCCGTATCTTAGTTGTAATAAGGGAGGTACTTTGAAATATGTCGCTAGCTATACAAATTTCAAACCAATCAAATAGAATATTTTGTTTATGTGATCAAATCAAAAGAGTTAGATAGAGTGAAAAACACTAAACTTTTTTTTTTTTTTGAAGCATATTATATATTGTACACCTCATCCTTAAAATCAAACAACATTTTCTTTTCTTCTTCGTTTTAGAATAAAAAATAACGTATTTTTAGTAGATTAATTCAAATATATGAAGACGTCGAAATCACCACATGAATTGTTAAATAATTAAACTCCCAATTTTGATAAACCCGAATTCAAATGACAAAAGTCATTCTCCTATTCGCTGCCTAATTCATGACGACTTTCCCATTTTCTAAATTATTAAAATTTACAACGTAAGACTATTGCCACTTCTTTTTTTCATATATAATCTTTTAGCCACTTGGGTTTGATCGAATGTGTTGAATTCTCTCTTCGATCTACTATACCTAATATTACGGCCCCTTAGACCTTAGCTCAACTAAATTATTACATTGATCTAACTTGCAGACAATTAATTATAAATATTTACCAATCAAAAATGTAAAATTTCATAACGGTTTAATGTTTTTAGACCACCTATTTTGTGTTTGCCCATTCATAGGAAATTTGCTTAAAAGAATTACATACAATTTTAACAAAGAAATGATAAGAACTAGCTATCTCTTTACACCACTATTCCCCATAATAAATGTCAGGGATAAAAATCTATCCGTGGTGCCAAAAAGAAAAATAAAACATTAGGAAAAAGTAAAATTTATTCACCGGTTGTGATCATGCAACATTTTGTGCATGACAACGAGAAAAGTGGGACGACCCATTTTTAATATATCAGTTTTATTTATTCTTATTATTATTATTTTGAAAAATGGCATCTGTTACAGAAGGAGAAACGATAAAAGAAAGATGCCTGAATGCTGGCAAAGATAATTTTTACAGTCGAAAACGCAACGCACGCCCCACCACAAACGTTTCTCCTTTCTCTGGCCACTCACGGGAATCTTCAACTACGACGGATTTTCAAGGTTTATATGTCTTGAATAGTTTTTCTGTCCACAATAATATTTAAATGAAACCCCATAACAAGAATATCAACAATTTTGTGGTGTTTCCCCTCTTCATTATCATCTGCAAATAGTCATCACTCGCATAAATCCCCTTCGCACTTCACAGGCCCTGCCACAATTAGTCTGCTTGTCTCTTCTTTGTTTCTCTTTTCTTAGAAAAAAGAAAAAAGAAAAAGAAATTGCGGGACTTACATTTTATTGATGTGTGTTTATTTTTATGGGTGATTTTGTGCTTTTCTTTCGTTGATCCCAATAATTCGCGACCTTTTTGTGCATTTGTTTGCTCATTTCACTGCTCACCTTTTGAGGAGTTTCCTTTTTTCTCTGATCCCACGAAAAACAATCAATTAATTTCCTCTATACCCGTCAATAATTGCTCCGTTAGTGCTGATTTCTAATGCCTCCTCCAACATACTTCCCTTTGAGATGGGAGAGCACAGGGGATCAATGGTGGTTTGCTTCTCCAATAGACTGGGCAGCTGCAAATGGCCACTATGATCTCGTGAGGGAGCTTCTTCACATTGACACCAATCTTCTCATCAAACTAACTTCCCTTCCAAGAATCCGGAGGCTGGAGATCGTGTGGGACGACGACGCAAGCTTCGCTGACGTTGCCAAGTGCAGGTCCCAAGTGGCACAAAAACTTCTTCTTGAGTGTGAGAACAGCAACAGGGGCCAGAAT
>AYJT01019293.1:0-14953 GCA_001278415.1 Ocimum tenuiflorum | reverse complement strand
ACATTCTAGGCATAGTTCTAAACTACTGACATGGTTTCTAATATTATCAAAATATGTAAATTCCTAACATAGATAGAGTTGTATTTTTCAAATTTCAAATCAATAATGCATACGAAAAAGGAAAATTGACGGATTAAATTCAATTTTATTTCTTCCGAATGTGAGAAAGAAGTTCTCATGATTAAGTATTAACTAAGTATATATACATTTATGTTGATATTGTCAAATACCCACATCTAACATAAATTGTGCGTGAAGTTGTAAAAATTGAAAAGAAGATACTTTGAATAAAATCAAGTTTAGGATTTTCGAACACAAAAACTTCTTTATTGAGAAACTTTCAAGCATGAAAGGTTTTTGTTTGCTCGAGCAGGCTCTAGTCTTTATGTTGTTCAAAGTTTCGAGTCTCAAAAGACTTTGAGTCTTCAAGTTGTTTTCAAAGGCTTCGATCCTCAAATACTTTGAGTTGTGTCAGGGTCTTCAGTTCTCGAACACTGAGCTCGATTAAAGAGGGCCTGCTTATAGTGATAGTTGAACCTAATTATTATAACAATCAGCTAGGTTGGCAGTGGTCCTGGTGTATGGTTCCTTGGTGCGACAGGATTCTAGCTTGTAATGATCTCAATGAGTATTGTTGTAGTAAGAGATAGAGAAAGAAAATAAATTAACGCTCCAACACAGTTTGAATTTCCTGTTACGTAATGATGTTTCACATTGTGTTACATTACTTGGATTATTAACATACAAATCAATGGAGTTTAATTAGGTTCAAAATAAGGAATGAATTTATTTTAATTTATTAATCTTAATTAATACACATGTCAAGAATACATGTAGTGTAGCACAATATGTAACAGCCTAACCGGGAGTCGAAGTGGACGAACACCATTTAATTTTCTGCAAACTTGCCGAGCATTAGTCGACAAACAAGAGGAATAATGCATCGGTTTATAATAATTATTACGAAAGTTATAATATTTGATTTTGGAGTAGAGAGAATAAAGAACTTGAAGCTCTCATAAATAGTTATTCAGTCGCGTTATACAGTTGCATTGTGAAATACATATTACTCTGCCTCTCTAAAATACTATTATTACATTACAAGATAAATATCATTATATATATAAGTTTGTATTTATATAATAAAGTTTGTTGGTGTGATAAATGATGCAAGATCGCATTTAATCTTTTAAAAAAAAGGCTAAAGGACATTTTTGGTGCATTATGTTTTTTCTCTCTTCCTTTTTTTTCTTTTTTCTAAAATTCCATAAAACTTCAAATTAATATATCTCATTCGATTTAAATTATTTTTTCGTGTCATGCATCAAATTAAAGATTTTTTGCAGAAGGGCGATTCTCGCGGCGGGGAATGTAAAGATTTTGGAGACGATCCCTTCATTTCTTATCGCCGGAATATGCCTACTGGGAACATTCTGCGGCGGGAAGTAGGCGGCGCCGTCGAAAATGGGGATCGGCAGGCCGCCAGAATCCCCCTTTCTGGCGACGGCCGACCAGGAGTTGACGAAAGAGACGAAGGAAAATGCGTCGGCAATCTTGTGGGAGATGAGGACGCCGATCACGACGCCGCCTCAGCGGAAATAGGTGGCTTGAACAGCAAGGCAGAGGTTTTGGAGTTCAATCAACTTATTAGGGAAGAACTGGGTGAAGTTTCGAGGGTTTGGATTGGTGATGAGTGGTGACAGGTTGGAGTTTGTTTCGGCTCCGAAAAATGGATGCCGGCGTCGTTGCAGTCGACGTAGAAGTTGCCGACGTGGCGGCCGGCGAGGGGTTAGTAGGTGGAGAGGGTTTCCGACAAGGATTTCTTGAGGTGGTTTGTTTTTTGGGAGTTTGGAATTTTGGGATTTGATGAGTAGAAGTAAAGGGTTGAACCGAAGGTGTGTGGTATTACCTGATCAAGAAATGAGAGTTGGTATTTTTGCAGAGATTTTGGGGTTGGAGAAGATGGTTTGATTGTTTCTATGGAGATTACCTTTATTTCTATCTCCATTTTAATTTGCTCAAATTAATGCTTTGTTTTCACTCTCAGAACGATGATAATATATATATTACCAACCTCAAAATGATGATCACACCAATGTACGTAATGTTGAAAGGGTCGAATAACAACTCTTTAATGTGTGAAGAATTAAAAGCTGTGCAATTGAATATACAAAAATGAAGTAAAATCTGGTTTTCCTTACATGTATATTTTTTATGGCAAAACTTGTGTTCGACTATCTATTCAATTAGGCGGATTTTGATAACACTATCATGATCCAAATTCATTTGAATAGAGTAAGGTCAGTTGAAATAAATAGGTTGACCCGTTCAAATCATTTAAGCCTTTTAACAGGGGACATCTTCATTTTTTATTTATGGGAACTAGAACACTGTGTAAATTGTACAAACATAGATTGAAAACTCATTTTTTATGTGTTTAATTTTATATAAAGATAATAGTTTTTTTTAATTATTTTCTGAGGTGGAGCATGAGGAGTGAAGAGTGAATCCTGCACATTTCTTATTGGATGATCATTACATATGATTGTCCACCATTGAGTTGTCCAAAGGAATAAAAGTTTTTCTAATTAAGTGCATGAAAAGGAAAAATGGTCATTTAAACCCTCCGTTAATTATGATTACTATTATTTAGATCGTATAACAAAGTCGAAGGGTTTAATTGCTCCAAATAATCAAGGAGGTGGGGCTAATTTCAAACCTGAAAATGAGCTTTTCATTGCATGTTCATATATTAATTTGAGTACTATATAATTCTCAAATGTTAAGGAGTTATCACGAGAATCTCTGCATATACACACAAATATTTTTCGATTATACAAAGATTGAGAGAGTTGTTAATATGATGGCTGCATTTCTTAACGGTGCACGCAAATAGGTTGAAATTTCGGTATTATTATTACAAAATTCCTTGTCCAATTCAAACGAACATAAATTTAAAGAAGATGACAAAATAGATCGATTAGTCAAATTATTCTCAACCTCACATGCATTAGTCAGATTCTGAAAATCAATAGACTCAAACTTCGAACCTACTACTTTTAATAATTATTATAAAAATTAATTTTTAAAATGTCACATATAATACTTTTGCATTTATCAATTTCAATAATCACGTAACTGAAATTAGAAATTTAATGTGAAAATTATCACACCCCTCAAATAGGTGGACTCAAAATACGTAAAATTAATCTAAACTATTAAAGTTTAAAATCTTTAAAAAATTATTAACTATTAAATTATTATGAAGTAGGTCATAAATCATAGTTTGAAAGTAGTGGATTTAATATTATCGAGGATGTCTAAAATACCATGGTTGAAAATGGATTTGAGTTATTTAGTATAGGTGTTGACATGCGACGTTTTGTATTTAATTCAACTAGGATAGCTTTCATTCAAATATCATATGGTTGAATAAGTTAACATTCTAAGGTATAGATCAAGACGACTTTGAATTTTATAAACTTGAGAAAAAAGTCAGCAAGTTAATGCTTGGTTTTATTTCAAAATCATATACCTTTACTAACAAATTGTTAATCTTTCTTAATTAAAAAATTATCATTGCAGCCTAAGAGATGCGTGGAACTGAAATTATTTATAATTAAATAACAATGAGTTTGATATCTAATTTTATAACTGTTTATTTATTTCCAATAATATAGCATAAGGGAAAATTAAATGTAAATAAAATGTATATATTCCCCTTTATGTTATGAAATACCTCTTTATATATATTGATATTTGACATACCGGATATTAATGATATTATCTTTAATACATACTAATATCTTTAGTTCACTTTTGCTTTTTTACTATTGAAATAACAATACATAATTTAATAAAATACTAACTTGGGATAAAAAAAAAAATTATTATTGACTCTTGTTGATTGTCACGTTATAGGACATGATAAAAGAAAAAGGTTTTTTCTTCCAAAAAAAAAAATAGAAGGCTAGAAGGAAAGGAGTGGATGTCATTCTAGATATGCAAGAAAGCTTTACCTAAATTATATTTTGTTAGTATCTCAGCTTCCAAGATATGATTGTCAAGCCTATTGATAGGAGGACGTGTTTCTTTGCACAATTCTGCTGAATGGTTAATAATTGTCATCACCTTGAGTGTAATATGCCTCAACTCCATCAGCACCATATCCTTGCACCACATTTATCAATAACTTGGTAGAATCTGTCAGCACTTCCAAGTCATACATATATAGAAGCACCTCTAATTATTGTTTTTCCCATGAAACTCATTCTCGCTTATTTGATTTGCATATTAATTTTATACTAATATCAATAATTGTGTTTCTAGCTTGTACATATTTTTTAGTGGTCTTCAACCATATAAGACATGGTCTTACAATTAGTATGTTAATTGACAACATCTTCTTCTTTTTTATGTAATTCGTTCTTTAGTTCAAAACCTAGACGTTCAAGTGGAGGTTCTTTAAAAGTAATATCATAATAAAAGGTCCTTCCACCCACCTACCATGATGCAACATAATTGTAATCACTAGACATTTTTATTTCAATGGATGCCCTTGATAGTACAATGATTTATGTGTATTTTGGGTAGTTTTTGTGTGCTTTTAGTTTTGAAAAATGTAAGTTCATGTTACTATAAGCTTGATTTGTTTATCTTGAGATATTATTCTTGTTTTGAGTTGTTTTGTAGGATTTTGTTGAAAAACAAGTAAAGATGGATGGAAACAAGAATTTTAAGCAATGTGTTGCAGAAGATGTCCACTAAAATGGGTCATGCTTTCGTTATACTTGTAATTTTTCTCATTAGTGTATATGGTTAGAAAAATCTCAGAATTTGCTTTCTAACGCAACTTGAATTACTAAATTTCAAATTCAGACATGAAATTTAGAACCAAAATTGTGAAGATATGCAGAGGCAAAACTGCAGATTAGCAGCAGGATCGGTCCAATCCTGGACCCGATCCTACAGCCAATCAGGCAGATTTCAGAGGCTTGAAAAATTTGGAAACAACAGGGGATCGACAAGATCCTATTCTTGTATGCGAAATTGTACGATTTTTGTTTGAAAAGCCTCGTTCTGCCCATGGAATCTATATAAGTCCTCATTCTACACAAAATTTCGTAGTTCCCCATCATACTTTTCCAGGGTTTTTATATTCCAACAAGGAAAATGCATCCAGATCGAGATCTTTACCTGAAATTTATACGGAGGAGAGGAGATTCAAGATTCGAAGACCATCTATCTCCTGTAATCTTTATGTTAGACTAGATCTTGTATGTATTTTAGGTTTTGAAACTTCTTTGAATTTTTTAGTTTTATTTAATATTATTTTTTCTTTCTCTATTAATGTTTCATCAGTTCCGTGGAGCTTTGATCGTGACTGTCTGATCAACACTCTGCATGCTAGTTTTAAGAGTTATGCCGTAGTAGGATAAATTAAGGAATATGAAAGTGTGAATTGAGAACGTGGACATGAATTGTCATGACATGAATTAATTAAATGGAAGATTGACTCTGTGTAGAGATTATCAAGAGTATGATTAGTTAATTGTCGTAGCAGGAGTTAATTTCATTTTCTATGTCTACACTCTATCGCGCCTCCACATAATTGAGATTAAAACTCGGTAAATAAATTTAGTTGAATAAGAATAATCCATGGAAGGAATAGAATGCCATTGAATTTGTATTTTCTTTTCTTTGTTTTATTTACTTCATTATATATTTTATCAGACAGTTTAGTTATTTTCTTATATTTAAAACTTGTCTAAACAGCAGGGTAGATTCTACTTTTTATTATCGAACAAGTTAAATTTTATAACGATCTATGAATTTCAATTAATTATTTTGGTTAGTATTCACCCACTATCAAATTTGCGCCGTTGTCAGGACCATCATTTCAGCTTGGTAACAGTAATTTTGAATCTAGAACCTATTTGGTTAGACTTGTAATTATGTATCTTTGTAGTTTTATTTCTAGTTTTTTTTAGGTTAGTTAATGATGGAGCGAGATTGGAGAATACACTGAAGACATCGATACTATCAAGAAAAAGGAGGCCGGTGTATGAAATTAGCAAAATAGCCAATATGAACATGTCAAGCACATGATGTTGCCCGTCATATCCGAGTTATTGGGACAGTGACAATGATGATGATGATATGGACATAACTGAGAGACACACCACTGAATTCTTGAGGAGAGTGGAAAATCATCAACAGGTAGGAATGAGGTGCAGTGACAGTGAAGAAGAGGAGGAAGAAAGTGAAGAGTAAGTATAAAAAATCATATCTAAGTAGGAAAATTCATACTTGTTCTGGTGGCGATAATATTTATTTGTTGTTGATGTAGATGATATATTGATAGCTAGTAGCAACAAGCAAGAAAAAGTAGAAGTGAAGAATGTTGTAAGTCAAGGGTTTGAAAGGAAAGATGTTAAGTGGATTCACAGGTATATGAAGAAGAAGAAGAAGAAGAAGAAGAAGAAGAAGAAGAACAGTATTTCAAAACTTCAGTGCAAATTTGAAGCTTGCGATGCAGACTTTGATACGAGGAAGTCACTCACTGAAAATGCTCTCAAATCTTTTGGAACAGCTATCAAGTATGTCATCTGCACATTATTACATTAAACAATGAAGCTTTGTGGTTACTTCATTTCATTAAACAACTGGGATAGTTCAAATTCATATTACATTTATTATCATAACAAGGAGCAGCACAACTATGAAAGGCTGACGTATATTTATGTTACATTTTCATATGCTCATTTATCTTCCTCGCATCTCTGATTTTTCAACAATTTTAATCACGTTTTTCATCACAAAAAGAAATACAAACTCTAAATACTTGCAAATAAATATATAAACTATTTTTTTTTTATCGTACCTGAAGTATTCATCGCTGACAATAGTGACTAATCTTCTCGCTATATTGTTAGCACCTTAAAGGGTGGGATAGCTAATACAAACTCTGAATACTTGCAAACAAATACATAAACTATTTTTTCGGTATCGTACTTGGAGTATTCACTGCCAACAACAATAAGTAATTTCCTCACTACGTTGTACGCACGTCAAATGGTGGGATAGCTAGCCCCAATACTTAACATTGTTGCATACAAGAAACAAGATTCCAACATTTGACTTTGTTTAACTATGGATCAATCCCTACCACTTAACCACACGTTTGGGATTTATATATATAAACTATTTTAATTATACACAAATTTCAAATCAAGTTTTTTTGAGACATAATATTGCACCGATTGCCGATTTTTAGACATATTTGAAAATAGTTGAGTCGCCACCTTTTAAATTTATATAGCTTAATTAAGATAGTTCTGACATATATTTAAAATTGTTCATGATTTGTATTATTTTTGCAATTTTTCACATAATGTGTATTATATTTGGTTTTCAGCCTGCTGAATTGTTGGGTTTATTGCAAGCAAAAATCTTGCCAAGACTACTTTTTAGGTATAGGAGAATTATAGAATTTTAAAGCCATATATGTGAGGATCTATAACGTTGCAATAATATGACAAAGAGATCTTTTATTAGACTATAAGACAGTATGATTCTTAAATTAAACCCAATAACTCATATACATTGGTTGTACTTAACAAACCTTAATTATTGTTTGATACATTTTAATTGTTTTTGTTAAGTCTAATAAAGATTTATCTAATTGGTTAGATGATATGAAATAAAAGTTTTTGCCTAACATATAGGTCTTGCTAGTAACTCGTATTTGTGTTTACTCTATCAAAACGGTCGACAAAACCAATTACAAGGTTAATGTTATGCATATTGTCATTCGATATAATTATATACTAGTTTTTCACTTGCACCGTTGCGCAATGCTTACATATTGTTAATACTGATTTGTTAGATTTTATTAACTATTATACATTTTATATGTGAGAGCACATGATCAATTAAATATTTTATAAAAAATCTAATTCAAAAAAAAATATTTTATAAAAAATTTGTTAGTTAGTTATTATATACAAATTAGTTATATTTAAGGTAAATGTTTTTTGAAGAAAAATTGAGGGTATTGTTTTAATATATAATAGATTTCATTGACATCTTGTGGTGCAGGACAGCCACAAAAACTACCAAAATAAATAAATATTAAATGAACAGTAACTTAATTGCCTTAATTTGAGAGCTTTAATAACGTTAATAAAAGCTATATATAAGGATGTATTCTAGTGAGAACTATTTAATTTATGAGAACTAAAAATTAATCATGATTATGCTTTATATTTAATATTGTTATGTAATACATCCATCATTATTAGTATAAGACATTATTACATAATAAATTAATCATTATCTAGAGCTCACAACAATAATCAATTTAATGCATAAACATGTATCATACAAAGCATAAAAACGAGAGTTCACACTTTCTCACATAAAAAATAGTTTTCAATTGATTACCAATCTATGCTAATATATGTAAATTATAAATGTGAAATGGGCATAACTGATCTATGACCAAATGATGAAAGGGTATAAAAAGCGAAAAAAATGGCTATAGGCCTAAATCAATATGCTTAAATAAAAGATAAACCCGGCACAAGCGACCTTCTTGAAAGGTTGTAATATCACTGACGATTTCTTGCTTGCACAGAGATTCTTAGGGGTTTTGAAAGGACGTCAAAGAAGGGCACTACTCGTTGTTTGCTAAAGATCGATCTTCATAAAGCGTATGACTCTATTTCTTGGGACTTCCTTTATGAAGTGTTGCATGGTTTAAGATTTCATCCTTGTTTTATTCATTGGATCATGACGTGTGTGACTTGTCCTACTTATTTCTTCGCTTTGAGTGGGGGTACTCACAGGTTTATTGAGGGGAAACGGGGTTTGAGGCAAGGGGATCCCATGTCTCCTATCTTGTTTTTGTTATGTATAGAGTAGTTCTCTCGTTTGTTCTTTGCTAGGATTAGGGATACGAGTTATGCATATTTGTCCAAGTATGAGACTTTGGGTATTTCTCATCTTATGTTTACTGATGACTCGTTGATCTTTGGCAAAGGTATTAGGGCAAGCATGGAGGTGCTCTCTGAGATCCTCACTGAGTTCTCGGGAATGTCCAGATCGCAGGTAAATCAAAGAAAATCTAACATCTATTTGGTGCAGCTATAGACTTTGAACAAGAACAGATTAAGGAGCTCTTTGATATCCTAGAGGGTACATGGCCGATCAGGTTTTTAGGGGTGTCTTTGGTATCCCATAATCTTCGAAACCAACAATATTCTCCTTTAATTGACACCATCACCAGCTTAATCAAGCGGTGGTCGGGTTCTTCTCTTTCTTTGGCAGGTCGGGCTGAGCTGATTCGATCAGTGGTACAAGGGGTGGAGAACTACTGGTTTCAGGTGCTTCCCATCCCAGTGGCGGTGATAGATAGGCTCACAAGGCTAGTCCATAGATTTCTTTGGGGGGATAACTTGAATCCCATCGCTTGGACAGTATTGTGCAAGCCTAAGGATGAAGGAGGTCTTGGGTTGCATGACCTGAAGACTTGGAATAAGGCTTTGTTGATGAAGGTCCTTTGGAACATCCAACAGAAGATCGATTCTTTATGGATCCATTGGGTCCACATTGAGTATTTGAGCGAAGTTGATTTCTGGTCTCATATTGTTCATGATCGTGGTTCAGTTTTCCTTAAACAGATTTGCAGGATTTACTCTTTTGCAGGATTCTCATGGAGACACTCTGCAAGCAGAGCACACAGTGAACAAATGGTTTACTGGAAAGGAGTGGTTGATGCCTACGAGCATCTTAGGACAAAGGGCGAGAAGAAGTTTTGGCACAAGTATATATGAAAGTCTTTTCTCCCTCCTAGATTCTTTGTTACTTTGTTGTTTATATTTCATAAATGACTTAAGACTAGGGACCGCCTTCGATTTTTGGGAGATGATGTCCCTTTGTTCTGTAAGTTGTGTGATGTTGAGAATGAAACCACTAATCACCTCTTTTTTGATTGTACATGTACCGCAGCTGTGTGGCAGAAGATTAAGGATTGGCTGAAGATGTGTCGATAGCTGACCACAGTTGAGAGTGCTCTAAAGTGGTGCCTCTGGGAATGGATACGGTCTAAAGTTGCCAAGAAGGCTCGACTTGCTGCTACAATCAACCACTTATGATACACAAGGAACAAGAAGGTGTTTCAGGATGCGCCTTTTGTTGTTGATGAAGTGGTTAGAATGATCAAGGAAGACGTGTACAAGATTTTGTATTCTATTTTTTCTGTTGAGATTGTAGTTTTCCATATGAGTTTAAACACTGTATGAGAGTTTATTTGATGATCCATAGGTTTTTTATCGACTCGATAGTATATGGTGTAGAAGGGCCAACCTTGTTGGGTTGGCTATGACATTTTGCACTAGGTATGAGGGATGACAGTATGGTGCCAACCTAGTTGGGATTATACTGTGGTTATAACTTGGGGTTGCTATCTGTATTGGCGTCGAGTTTTTTCTTTCTTGCCTTAGCCGGTCAGTGTGATATGTATCTCTAGGGTATGCCTTTGTGCTGTTTGTAAGGCCTCAGGCCGACACTTTTTTCAGTTTTATTTAATGCACTATATTTTTCGGCTTAAATAAAAGATAAGAAAACCATTCAAAAATAAAGATAGAAATAATAAATCATATTATAAATAAGATAGAAATAATAAATCATATTATAAATACACTTTGGGTTCCAATTCCATGAAATATTTTATGTAATAAATAGATGGGTTTTCTATAATGATAGAAAAATGGAAAATTTTTATGGACATTCACTTCAAATTTTTAAAATGGCTTAGTTGAGTTTGCAAATTAAATCGGCGGATAGTAAATGATTGAATTGGATTCAATAGCAGAACATCAACAAATAAACTAAAAATCATATGTTTCATTACAATAAGTTTATTCAAATATAATTTGAATAAATATATATGTTATTAGCTGAGGAACAAATTTTATTGAGCATGAGTCTTGGCGGGGAGGAGATCAACTATTTGACCAAATAAATCAATAGGCTAATCGAAAAATAATTTACGAACTCATTTTGATTAAAAGTTACCGAAATAACATGAATTATGCTTAAACTTGTGTACTGTTTTAGTAAAAAGTGCTTCGTATGTTTATTTTGAGGGTGTTTGATTTGTATCTCAAAAAATTAAAGTGTCCTACAAAAATTAATATTAATTATTTAATTATATTCTTTTCATTAGGAGAAAGAAAAGGTATGGTAAATTTTTGTTGCGTGTTGGCCCATTTATATGAGCGGCCCTTTTGTTCTCAGAGTGGCCTTCTAAGCCCATCTCCACCTAAACCTCACATCTCCCATTCTTTCTGTAACGTCTTGTTTTTTCTAGGTCCAGGGCGCTACTCAATTAAGCAATAATAATTCACAATGAAGCAGGTAAAACAGCAAAATCGAAATTCATTAGAACAATTCAAGTAAAACAGCAAAATCGAAATTCATTAGAACAATTCAAGTCTTTACAAGAATGATACAAGGCAGTTAATTCATCAGTTCTCAAAACATAGAGTTTGAATAGCGGAAGAACACAATTGGAATACATATATGGAGATACATATTCCAATGCACTTTATTTCGCAAAATCATCCAACTTACTCAACGTCTCCAACTCCACCACGCTCAACCTGCACATTTGGAAATACATGCAGGGTTGAGTACATTTGCACACAGTGAACACATAGCCGAAAATAGTACATAAGTAAAAGCGGAAACTATCATAATTTATCAAGGACAGACACATGGGATTTTGGTGCATTTAAAATCCTCTCATGTCCGTCTAAATCATTTTATGCATTAATACCATGCTTGGGTTTTAGTTCAGTCCATCTACACTATCTGTTATCATGGTGTGCACTGGGAAATAGGCCTTCTTCCACAACCACAGTATCCATTCCATTTGGAAGGCACCAACAGTGAACTAGTCTCAGCATTTTCTTTCTTCGAGACTCGATCAATAGTCAATAAACCACAACATCATTTGATATTGAGCTCTGACTGCATTTGTCGGTTCAGATTTACAACCTCTCTAACTGCCATCTGATTAGAGGACAAATATGTAATGCAAAACGTTTTATTCATGATAGTTCAATTTGAGTAACGGATTTCATGATCTTTTGAAAGCAGTAAATCATTTGATTTTAAGCTTTAGTATATAGGAAAACCCTCCTCAATCTCAGTGATAGCTCTTATCTTATTGGCTTTGTTAACTTCTCTTCTCGGGATTATCGGGTTCCCGATCAACTTCATGAATATAGCGTAAGTGAGGACACTTGTTGATTATCGATATACCAAAGTTCATCAGAACTTGAAAAATTCTTAGGCTCTTATATCATGATATTCCTGTTTATATAAATGTACGAGTTTACTTGAAGGGTTAGGGTATGTATTTGAATTGGATTGGAAGAAAGGATTCGATTTGATTTGGGTTCGAAAGGAAGCAATTCGATCGAATTAAGAGGTGGCTTCGATCGAATTGAGGTTGGAGACTTCGATCCAAATAGGTTTGAAGAATTCGATCCAAGCTCAAAGTGTGGGGACCAATTCGGTCGAATTGGGGTAGAATTCGGTTGAATTGGAAGTGAAAGGTCGCACGTGAAATTCAAACGGGGGAATCAACTGTCGTGTATCCAAGGGTTCCAATTCGATCAATTTGGGCTCTCTGGTTCGAAAATCTTGACATCAGCCATGGCGAAATCCAACGTTCTAGGTTCGATTCTAAGACTTTCCTAGTTCCCACAACATGCAAAGGGCCTTAGGTGGTTCAAAAAACGTTTAGGTTCGAAATGCAACACATGTTATCCAACAAAATCAAACGTCAAGCTCAAGAATTTCATACTAGCATGGATCAAGTTCCAAAAGTTTCAACAAGGATGGAAGGTCCATATGTATACACGAAAATCACATTCAAGTGTGGTCATTGGGCACAATAAGAACAACATTACAACATGCATTTCGAGATTAGAAAGAGGTCCATCTTATCAAGAACACAAAGATTGCACTAGGACTCAAGAACATGTCATAAAGTGAGGTCTTTCGATGGTTACCTTAGTTAGTTCTTGAGATGAAGAAGGTGATGAATGGACTTTGGCTTCAAGGATACCTTCTCCTTCTTCAAGTGTTCAAACAAGAAAATAGAGTGTTTGGTGTTTTTGAGAGGGTCTCAACACATGAGCTGGAAAAAATGAGGGAGGCCTCTCAAGGAGTCACTATTTATACTTGGAGGAAGGAGGGTTAGGGTTAGAGCTAGGGTAATGAACTTTAGGTTATATCTCCTACCTTATATTAACTTGATTTCATGACATAAGTCATGTAACATTAGTTATATGTTACATTACTCGAGCCTAGGCTTCGAATAATAGCCTTCAATTACTATAATATTCCGATCACTAAGAACTTAAATAAAAGTAAATATAAAATATGGTAAATAGGGAAAAATATCCCAAGATTTTAGTCAAACCGTAAATCTATCTCGACTTTTTAATATTAGGAAAATATATCCTAAGGTTTCATTCGGTCATGCTTTTCTATCCCGAGTCCGTTACGATGTCAAACGGGCGCGTACATGGCAGTTAAATTCCATGTGGATGCATACATGGACGTGCCACGTGTTTTAATTTTTCTGTTTTAAATCGGCGATAAAGCATAACAACGTTATTTTTAAGAAAACGACGTTGTTTGCTTCAAATTAAAACCTCCAAATCCTCACATCGAAACCACCAAATTTCTTAAAATCGACACTCACTAGAAACCCTCGACCCGCCACCCCAAAAAATTCGATGACGAACGCCGACGAGCAAGACACGGACATCGTTTTTCTGAAAAATGACGTGGTTTTTGCTTACGGCAATTTAAATAAATAAAATAAAACACATGACCCGTCTACATGATCATCCACATGGAATTTAACTGCCATTTACGGCCTCCGTTTGACACCGTCAACGACTCGGGATAGAAGAGCATGACTAAATGAAACGTTGTGATAGATTTTTCTAATATTAAAAAGTCGGGATAGATTTATGATTTAACTGAAACCTAGGATATTTTTCCCTATTTATCCTATAAAATATGGGGTGTTATACTTTCTTCCTCCTTGTGTGCTGCCACTGAAATCCTCCTTCATGGTTCAAATCTTCTCTTATTTTCTAATGCAACAACTACGCATCTATAGGGCAGTCTTTTGTTTTGTGGGTTACAAGTAGTTGTGTATTCGTAATTTTAAATTAAATTTGGAGGAATGTTGTTTTTAAAAAATTGTGAGGTCTTTTTTCCGGAAAAAAGCGTATCAAACATAGTCTAAAAAATATACATATATCTTATTTTTCTAAAAGATAGTAGGTTTTTTTTCTTAAATTGATGCATTTGAAAGGACGTGTTTAATTTACAGTTTTTGCTTTTTTGGCAAGGCTTGTGATTTTTTACAGTTAATTTCAATCCATTTTGTAGTACGAGTATTGCACTAAATTATCCAACTTTTGAGAAGGATGAGATCGTGCCCTTTCAAAGCGTAATTATGTGCAGAGTTTACAGATTGTTACTTTCTTTAAATTTATGTACTTTATTTTGTTGTCAGTGAAATATATTTCACACTATACATGCATTTTCCAAACTGTCAAACTTTCATAGTTTAATTGCTAAAATAGACTTATCATATCAATTGATGTTAGCCATTCATTGCATATATTCACTTGACAAGACCATCATTGCCGGATGAGACAAGTCAAAGCCAATACTCTTTCAATATGTCGCTTAATTAACTAAGGTTGAAACCTAATTTAATTAATATTAATCATAAAATAATTATCATGAAACACACTATTAGCTTGTTCGTGGAAGTGCTATGATTAGTCATAATCATCGTGGAACTCGAGGGTGTCTAAAGCAAGACAAGTTTCTGAACACAGACATATTAAAT
>AYJT01019264.1:0-16172 GCA_001278415.1 Ocimum tenuiflorum | reverse complement strand
AAGTTCCATCCTTGCACTTGTGTAAGAGACTTAAAAGATAGAGTGATTGCCGTCTTCAACTTGGATCTTTATCAAGTAAGCTTCACCGCTGCCAATGACAGTAGTCTCAGGAATAATATTTGCAAGGGAAAAAGCCATGCAGTTTTGTTTTTTCTTCTGTCCTTTGATGATCACCAAACTAGCAATCCTCTTTGGCATTTGTCTGAACTCTTACCATGATCCATCAATGATTCATACACATATATACTAAATTATGTTTACTATCTTCTAACAAAATGGGAGCCTCTCTCAACATCTTCCCAGTTCTACTTTCCCTCTTCCTCATCTCTGTTGCTGCTCTGTCACCAAACAACACTGCAGAAACAGACTTCGTATGGTCGAAAAACTCCCCCGCAACATGCGAAACGTACGTTACATACCGCGTAAAGTCGCCTTTCTCTGATCTAGCAACTATATCTCATCTGTTTGGAGTCAGTAGCATTGCCATTGCTGCAGCCAATAATCTCACATCAGTGGATTCTCCTCCTCCTCTCTTTCCCGATCAGCTTTTGATGGTTCCGATCAACTGCACGAGCAACGGCTCACACTACTTCTCCAATGTGACCTATAAAATGAACAAGGATGACAGCTTCTACACAGTCTCAACAAGGGCCTTTCAGAATCTCACCAACATTCGTGTTGTCGAGAATATGAACCCGTCTCTTGATCCTACCAATTTGACAGTTGGAGTGGAGGTGGTGTTTCCTCTTCTCTGCAAGTGCGCACCAGATTCATACAAAGAAAGTGGATTTCAAATTCAGTACCTCATCACTTATGTGTGGCAGAAAGGTGATGATTTGCTGTCTGTGAGTAGCATGTTTCAGGCCTCTGAAGAAGACATAATCATGGTCAACAACAACAGGAATTTCACCTCTGCTACATGCCTTCCTGTTCTGATACCGGTTGAGGCGCCGATTATTCTGCAGAGTTTAGTTTCTTATGCTTCATCAAGTCAATCTAAGCACCATTTTATCCTCATTGTAGTTCTGAGTATTGTAATGGTTTTCTTGATTGTGTGTTTCCTTCTCCTACACAAGAAAAAAAGAATCTTGGCCTGTGGGAGTTTGTATTTGGAGACTACTGGTCTAATCCCGGCCTTCTTAGCCTCCTCCAAAGATGAAGCTAAGATGAACTTTCAAGATAAGCTACTTGTTGGTGTCTCTGGCTATCTTTGCAAGCCGATTATTTACAATCTTGATGTGGTTATGAAGGCAACGTCGAACCTTAATGAGAGGCATAGAATCGGGAGATCAGTCTACAAGGGGGTCATCAATGGTAAAGAAGTTGCAGTGAAGAAAACAAGTGATGCAGAAGAGGAGCTCCAAATCTTGCAAAGAGTGAACCATTCAAATCTAGTGAAGCTAATGGGAGTCTCATCTAGTGATGATGGGAGCTTCTTCGTCGTCTACGAGTATGTCGAGAATGGATCTCTTGACACCTGGATTTTCCCCAAACTTCCATCAGAAGTTGAGCAGTCACTGAGCTGGAAACAAAGGCTGCTCATAGCTTTAGATGTAGCTAACGGTCTGCAATATTTACACGAACACACTCAACCGAGCATCGTTCACAAAGATATCAGCACAAGGAACATACTCCTAGACTCAAATTTCAAGGCCAAGATTTCAAATTTCTCTGCAGCCAAGCCAGCTGCCTGCTCCATGATCTTAAATCTTGATGTGTTTTGCTTTGGGATTGTGGTGTTGGAGCTTCTTTCGGGGAGGAAGGCGATGGAGACGAAGGAAAACGGTGAAGTAGTCATGCTGTGGGTGGAGATAAATGGGATAATAGAAGGTGGAGAGGGGAGGAAAGACAGGCTGAGAAATTGGATGGATCCTAAGCTGAAAAATTGCTTCTTCTCCATTGATGATGCCTTAAGTTTGGCAGCCATTGCTAAAGCTTGCATATCGGAGAAGTCCTCAGAGAGGCCGACGATGGCAGAAGTCGTGTTCAGCCTCTCTGTGATTGTACAGTCGTCTCCGAAAATGTACGAGAGGCCATGGATTTCCAACTTTGAAGGTGATGAAGTTTACCCTGCTATTGTTGCTCCTGTCAAAGCTCGTTGAATTAGGCCTTGTAGTTGTATGTTTTTATATGTGATTCCAAATGAATGACAATATTGTAGTTTTGTAGAAAGTTTCAACCAAAGCCGAGTCCGCATTAGAAATCCTTATATTCCCCGGCGTTTCGTACCGAGCTTGCACTAAAAACTAGTGTTAGACGGTCCCGACGCTTAAGTCTGCACTAGAAATCCTAGTACGGCCCTGCATTGGATCATAATACTAGTGGTCAGTTTCTTGGACATAATCAACATTCAAGACTTTGATTCTGTTTCAATTGAAGTTGCATCAGCTTTCTTGGATAAATCTTTAATATATTATCATCAGTTTATCATATGCTCAAAAGTCAAAATAAAAGAAAAAAAACCACTTTAATTCTTTTTTATTGGAAATCTTATGTACAGTGAAAAGATTTCCCATTAGACTGCCTAAATCATTCAGGTATATTTGACTTTAGAATACACGAAGAATATGAGTTTAAATTGGTGAAAATAAACTAAATCTGCCTAAACCCTAAATTATTTGGACAGTCTAATGCAAGTTTTTGTCACGTTTCGTTAGCTCTCAGCCAGACAGAAAATAACATAAATATCCTGGCCAAAAAATAGTTTCAGCTGAAGCATTATCCTTCCTAAAATTCTGACAGCCATTCAAAATGAAACAACCAAAATAACATGAACCAATCAAAAAATCCCACGACCCAAAAAAAATAAAAAAAAAATCCCAATGATCCAGTTCTTCATATTCTCTCTCGTCAATCCAAGTTTCAGAAGCTGTTAGTTTCTTCCCTCTAATGGAAACCATACTGTCTCCTCACTCCTTCTGTCCTCTTCTCAAGACCCGCTCTTCTGCGCTGCTCCAACCAAGATCAAGCTGTGGGCTCAAACCCATCTGCTGGAATCTCAAGAAACAACCTTCTCAGTCGGTTAAAATCTCGTCTTTGGACAAGCCCGCGAGCTGGATTTCTAATGTGCATCAGGGTTTAGCAGCGCTCGCCATTTCTTTGGCTCTCAATTTTTCCCTACCGATTCTGACCGGCAACGCATTTGCGTCTGAATTCGATGTTCTGAACGATGGCCCTCCCAAGGAATCGTACGTTGTGGATGATGCCGGCGTGCTCAGCCGCCTCACTAGGTCGGACTTGAAGCGGCTGTTGTCGGATTTGGAGTCCAGAAAAGGGTTCCACATTAATGTCGTCACTGTGCGCAAGCTCACTGTAAGTTCCACATTAGAATGCATAGATTGTGTTTGTTAGTTTGCCTGAAAGAGTTGGTTTTTAAGAAAGCTCAATAGTTAGTGACGAGAGTTTCTTGTTGTGGGAAAATGATGGAAAAGATTGTGCTCTGATCACTCACTGATATTCTGAGTTTAGTTATTTGTGTTGTTGATGGACAACATGATGTTTCTGAAAATGCATAGAAGGTGTTTGTTAGTTTGCCTGAATTAGTTGATCTTAAGAAAGCTCAATAGTTAGTAATGAGAGTGTCTTGCTGTGGGAGAATGGTGGGAAAGAATGTGCTCTGATCACTCGCTGATATTCTGAGTTTAGTTATTTGTGTTGTTGATAGACAACATGATGTTTCTTTAAATGCATAGAAAGTGTGTGTTAGTTTGCATAAATGAGTTGATTTTAAGAAAGCTCAGTAGTTAGTAGTGGGAGTTTCTTCTCTAATCACTCACTGATATACTGAGTTTAGTTATTTGTGTTGTTGATGGAAAGAGCAAAGCCGATGCATTTGAGTACGCTGATCAAGTATTGGAGCGATGGTATCCAACGATTGAGGAAGGAAACAACAAAGGCATAGTGGTGTTGATCACCAGTCAAAAGGAAGGTGCAGTTACAGGTGGCCCTGAATTCATCAAAGCCGTTGGCGATTCTGTTCTTGATGGCATTGTATCAGAGAATCTTCCAGGTATACCTATCATCCTCATAATTTTGTTGATTGATATAATTTTGGATATGAATAGCCAGCAACTTTGAAAGTACTCTGATTAATTTCTTGAAGCCGGTTTTCAATTGAAATTACATGAGATTTCTTGAAGTAATATAAGCCTTGTGCAGACAATGGTGTTCACTGGATCAGATTGCTTTAAATCTTGATATATTAATGCATTTCTGTCATAGGGAATTCCATACTTGAGTTATTTGGAGAAGTATGGGCAGTTTTCGATGTTCCCTTTGGTGATATTACAGTATCTGATCAATGTCCTGGTTTGTATTTTGGCAGTCTTAGCCTCAGACGAAAAATATAACGAAGCAGTTTATAGTTCGGCCACACGTCTTGTTGCTGCCATAGACGGGCTTCCTGATCCCGGTGGTCCAAAGGCTCAAGAAAACAAGAGAGAATCCAACTTCAAAACGAGGGAGGAGACAGACGAGAAACGCGGCCAGTTCACTCTTGTAGTTGGAGGTTTATTAGTCATTGCTTTTGTTGTTCCAATGGCGCAATATTATGCCTATGTCTCTAAGAAATGAAGCAACCCACACTTTCCTGCCCGGAATTTTTCATTGAGTCATGTATATTTTCATGTACAAATGTTTATATGGAGTAGTTGATTCATAGAGCAATGACTCAACAAATTAAAAAATTTTCTTCATTCCAACTCTTCTCCCTTCATCGTTTTTCAAGACCTCTGCTTTTATCTCTGCAATGTGGCAGAGAACACAAACAGAAGCTGAAGATGCTTTAGGTCTTCTCATCAGATTATTAGCCCCTCAGATGCTAATTTCCCATTCACCAGAATGCATTGAAGTAGACATTCTTGAGAGGGTCTGGAAAAACGTCGTCCGTGCTCGGATCTTTCTTGATGCAACTATCAATCATTCTAAGCAGCACAAGGGCACGATCGTAGTGTGGTTATCGGATCTTTATATGTTAGTCCCCTCATTATTTCTAAAATCAGAGAAAATAAAAAAGAGTATGAGGTTAGTGACAAAGATGAAATAAGAGAAGCAAAAAAAATTGTAGAAGAAACCATTGACGCCTCTTCGAAGTCGAATGAAAGAAAAACAAATGAATTAGAAAAATTATAATATTGTCACATTTATGTCTCATGTAGAGTTCAGCCCCCAATGAAAAGTGTGAAGATGGTTTAAGCCTGCAGCACAATTCACAGTTTCTTCTCCATTAATGGGTTTGTGGAGCTGAATATATATCCACCTCAAATTGGGCCCAGGCCCATGCACCTAACAGTGATCCAATAATATTTGGTCAAATGGCCCAGCCCACTAGAACAATGATCCCAGATAGTTTGACAACTCTGCATAATATCATAAGGATTTCACTAAAAAGGTTAAAAAAATCTCTTCCTTGCTACATTTTTTTTAAGTTAAGTACAATATTAATTAAACCCACTCGGATGTCCTCACATAGATTCGAACCCTTGATCTTTAAGGTCATGAAAAAGGTGTTTACTACTGCATCCCGAGGTGGTAGACTGTTACTGCAAATTTAATACATTATTATTGCACTATTGATGAAGTAGTGGATCAAACCTTGATACATGCATGGTCAACTTATCAACTATGATATCCCCACAAACTCAAAGCTTAAACCTTTTTATTTTCAGGCCAAAAGAACTAGACAAAGAATTATGTAGCTTTTGCAAGTCCTAATAATCATCTTCAATTTTGGAATTTAAACAGACAAAGCCTCTCGGTTAGCATATGCTATTGGCAACCATCATTTCAAATCCCAAAAATGATTAATTTCACTCTAAAGATGATTGATTGGGACTTTTACCTCCTAAATTATCAACTTTTTGGTTAATAAGGGATTTGTTTTGTGGTGCCGAAAAATAAAGGACGATCTAGAGGAGATGAACATGATGTTGATGAATATTCAAGTAAATACTTGAATGAATCACAATAAAGGAAAATCATTACAAGAAGAAAGGGGTTCAGGAGGAAGAAAAATTAAAAATAATGATGCATATCACATTACATATCAAATCTTGGGCGATCAAATTTTGCCAAGTCTTTTTGATTGGGATATAGAGTAATTAGTTTTGGACAAATTCTTAGAATTATGAAACAGTCCAGATGATTGATCAAAACAAGAAATTTCAATACCCGTCTTCGATCCAAGATTCAAATCCATACTCACCTTAAATTTTAAATTCGCCTAGGGGTGTAAATGAGCTGAGCTACTAGTGAACTATTCGGATCTCGACTCGATAAAAGCTCGTTCAGTAAAGCTCGCTAACTAAACGAATCAAACTTGAGCTTTGTAATACTCGACTCCTAAGCTCGTTGGTCAAAAAATAGTAAGAAATATAAAATTATTAATTTTGTAAAACTTATATTTTATTCTTTAGATAGTTATAAGTATCAATAATAAGTATCAATAATTCTCTTAATTAACTTTGTTATTCCAAAGAATTGAGTAAATTTAATATTTTTGTGCTACAATTAATTTATTTTTAAAAAGTAATAATAATTTTTTAAATTCAAATCTATATTTAGAAAGTTCGTCAAACCTCAATTAAGTTCGTGAACATCCAAGTATTCAATAATAAAGTTTGAAGCTCGACTCGATACTAAATGAGTCAAATCTGAGCATACTACTACTCGACTCAGTTCGATTACACCCTTAAATCCGCCTAAATGATTTGGGTGGTCTAACGGGAGACCTCTTCGACGATTCGAGGATGTTATCATATGAAGACATGCAGAAAGGATTGGTATGCGAAGAAGATAAGTATTGGTGTAGTGGTATATGGATAGAGATTGTGTGACAAAAAAACATATGAGAAAAAAGCATGAATACGTGTCCCCACTGCCTGCGGCGCAGCGTCGACGCTAACGCTTTGCTTTTTATCCTTTGAATTCCACTTGTCCACTAACAATTTCTTCTTCCTCTTTTCTTTATCTTTTCTTTTTTTTGGTACTTTCTGGTTGCACAACATTTATTTATCCTCACCATTTCTCTCATTTTATTGAATAATTCATTAATCAATATTATATATATATATGTGCACATAGCGTAAAATATTGTATTTCTAAAATCATATTTTACTCAAGAGCTATTATGGAAAAATTTTCATGAAAATGATCTAGCTAGTTGGGTGTGATGTTAAATATCGATCTTTTCATTATGTTTTAGTTAATAACTTTTTATGTTTTAGTTAGTTTTATGTACGATGTGTATAAGTTTATTAATTGGATCACATTAGGATATAAAATTATTTTTAGAATGTTATTGAAAAATAATCAATTTTTATCGTCAATAATCAGCAAGAACCGAGTGCAACATAGAGGTGTAACAAGAAATTCGCGCCCCGACCAGACTGAATGATTCGACCATGGATATGCTATATATCTGAAATAGAATATTCGAGTACTCTTGAAACCAATAGAATATTCTACTCTTGAAACCAACAGAATATCCACCATTGAGTGGTGATGTAAAAAAAACAAGGTAGATCTGCACTTTTAGCTCAAACTTTTAATCTTTTCTTTTTGCATCGTGTAGTTTCGAATCGCGTGACCAGTCATTGAATGCTCTGATAGAACATTTAATGGAATAAAAATTATTGTTGCAAGCTGATATGGTGTGTGTATATATATATATTTTGAGCTCATTTTACCGAACATACTCACCTCAAATTATAAACTGGAACTTGATCGTGAAAAAATGGAGGTAAAAACTTGTGTTAGATTACCTAAATAACTTAACCGAATCTAAATAGTTCATTTCTATTAACCCAAACTTATACCAAATCCATATCTCTCCTGAATTTTAAACCAAAACCCGCCTAAATAATTTAGACGGCCCAGCTGGATACTTCCTCAAATACCCGTTCAATTTTACACATGCCAATCTTTTTATAATTTCTTGAACTTCTTTATCTCCACATCTCGAGATCATAAAAATCTCTTGAGAAAATATGAATAGATTCGATGGGTAACGCGGATGAGATATTTCTTAAATGACTACAAAGGGAGTTCACATGGGGATATTATTGGAGGAATAAAGGAGCTCATGGGATGTAATTGGACGGTGGTGGTGAAACATGTATATCGAGAAGCTAACTTTGCAGTTGATTGCCTAGTTGGGATGGGTGAATCGATTCGGGATGGATGCGTGCAGTTTGATGAGCCTCCGGATAATTTAAAAGCTTGGTTATCTTATGATGCGGTGGGAATAGCCCTCCCACGATCTATTCTAGCTTAATTGAGCTAGTTCTCTTGTAAAAAAAAAAAAAATAAAAAGTATACAAATTAAAAATATTTTCATTCATGCACATGCACTCAAGCCTTAGCTATACAATTGTATAATTCTTTACTCATCAAAGAAAAAACAAGTAAAATTTTTGTGCCATGCTAACAATCTATCATCCCACCACAAGAGATGCTATAAAAGGCAAAATTTATCACCAACACGTAATTGGAGAGATCAGTATTCAGTGTCTCTTCACCAACTAAAATTAAACAAAGAAGAGAGACAATTAACATGATTGATAAAACGTTACAATCATCAATAAAGTTTGAATTTTAATAGATAGTGCGGTACGATTGATAGTATTTAAAGACATTGTCCACCACATTCACGTGAGCCTATAGGGGTCTATGCGAATCCCACACGTTTTTGTGCTATCCACCACACCGGCATAGAATTTCTCGTGTGGTATATAGCATTATCCTTTGGAATCTATCACAAACTTGCAGACACGAATTGACCACATTTCCAAATATAACATCAAAGGGACAACACACATAATGCAAGTACAAGTAAAATTCATGCCAATTTCAGACGTTGAATGTGGATGCTTTCTCGGTCATATTCAGTTCAAGAACACGCAATTAATCTTTTTTTGTTTTTCTTTTAGGAAACATATACACAAATTTTTGTGTATATATTTACTGCATAGTTTTACTACAAGGCTCGTCATCTCTCATTGAATCTGGATATTATATTCAGCTACGTTCATCACGGTCAAGTCACGTGATAAAATCTTTCGACCTTTAAATTTAATTATCATTTAACAAATTATACCCCTTGAAATAAACATAATTATAAAATGGAGTAAACTATAAAAACCGTGAAGTCTCAGAAGAATCTACACGCATGCCAAGGTGACACATCCAATTTTTTTATCTAGATATTTTTCTATAAATTTCTGACCACTCGTAATTTAAATGAAACTTTAAATACCAATTACTCTCTGCTTAAACGCTCGAACGCCCACCGTAAGTAAGTGATAATGTGCCAACAGTTGATGTGTCAATAAATTAAAAATATTGAAAATAACTAAATATATGTGTTCACAATGGACATTTGAGTGTTTCTGTAATTTTTTAATCGTTGGAGCAATGTAACATCAACTAGCTATTATTTATCCATATATTTATAATTATCACAAATTAAACAAAATTATTCCCATTAAACTCGTGCTGCAATTTTATTTGAGACTTATTAAATGCATTTTTCGTATTATTATTGTATTAGCCAGCTGAATCTATATTTTCCTTTTAAAAAAATTCCAAAATATGTAAAGCCAAAAAAATATAACCTTCCCCTTTTAAAAAATATATATAACCTTTTCCGGTTTCCACCATCTGTCTCATATCGCTCCAGTTGCAGAAATTAACCTTCTCGTACTTCGAGAACTGCAGTCTAAGCTTTCGCTTTTCAGAAGAAGAAGAAGAGATGAAGTTTGCATTGCGGAATTCGGTAGGTTATTGCGTGGAGGAGAAGAAGGCATGCATCGGCTGGGCTGAGACGTATTTCAAAGACTGTCTCTGCAACACGAGAGATTTGTTGTCTTTCGGTTTCGGATTGATTAGCCTTGTCTGCTGGGGAGTTGCTGAAATTCCTCAAATCATCACCAACTTCAGAACCAAATCCAGCCATGGAATCTCCCTCCTGTTCCTTCTCACTTGGATTTTCGGGTGAAATTTCTTCTCTCTATGAACTCCTTCACCGTTCCTCTTGCATTTCTCTTCACACGCACCGAAGTTCAATTACACGCACAAACACGTGTGAGTCTGTGTGTACGTGTGTGTGGTTACGCCTCGAAACGCATATTTGAATCATTTGTTCTTCGTTGCGTGAACTTTGAATTTGCAGTGACATTTTCAATTTAATTGGATGTCTTCTCGAACCTGCAACGGTGAGTCCTAATTTTATGTATATAAAATTGCTTCTGGTTTCTCAATGTTGATTTATGGTCTATTAATTTGAAATTTCTGTTTTTTCTTTCTGATTGTCTCCTATTTGGCGGTGGTGCAGTTGCCAACCCAGCTCTACACAGCAGTGGTAAGTCATTTTCTTCGGCAATTCCACCTTTACACCGAAAATTCCGTTATTAATCGTATCCAAATTAATTTATCGTCAATTTTTTTTTTTTTTTTTCTGGTGGAGCAGCTCTACACAATCTCCACGATTGTTTTAGTTCTTCAGAGCTTGTATTACGATTATTACCTTAGGTGGCGAAATGTTCAGCTCAAACAATCAGATCAAGAGGTTGTACTCATTAACCAAATTCTATTCGATACTGCCATTTGATTTATTTCAAAATTAGGAAACTTCTGAAACTCATACTTTTAAGGCAATGAGGTGAAAATGAAAACGATCTCATTTTCAGGTTGATGAAGACCTCAAGAAACCTCTAAGACCAACAGGCCAAACTGATTCCGCCATCCCCATACCGAATGTCACAAACAGAGCAACTCCCCGTGGAGAAGCCTATTACTACACGTGAGGCTTAGTTGAATTTACTATAATCTTCTAGTTTATGCCATACTATTGTTGCTTGTTTTTTGACAGTGGACAAAGTTGTTAATCCTTTTCACAAACAAATATTCTTTTGTAGGTCCGCGAGATCAATGGCTGGGAGCACGACGCCACCTATACGGTCTTATCTTTGGCCCATAAAGAGTGGTCCTTCAGCTCTAGGAATCGACAATGAGTCATCTTCAGACGACGAGGCAAATCCCAGTCCATCTAGGAATGTGGCCAGCAAGCCTAAACCAATACCACGATCAGTGAGTTTTTTCTACAAAATTTTAGGGCAACATAAATCTTGATTGTACCGGATGAGTTCAAAACGTCATATATTTGGATTTTTGTTACCACTTTCTTAAAGTGCTTAGTCTAGATAACGCTGAACAGTTGCTCAACTTTTGGTTGGTTACTTTTATTGCTTAGTGCATTTTTAGGTAAGTGTGTTGAGTTCAATAGTGTTTATTTTGTAATAATTATATTGTGACAAATCCCATTAGTTGATCTGGTTTTTCCTTAATATAATCAATTCAAAATCAGATTGATTGATAAAATCCACCTTTGAAGAATAGTATAGTATCAAGATTCCAGCTTATGCATACCATATTTCTCTCAGGCAGGCTATGGAGCATTTTTGGCTACATCGATCAATATGCCTCGAGAAGCAAAGGGTTTCGTGCAAGTGTATGTTGCATTGAGTGGAAGGAAACTACTGCAAGTAAGACTGAATGAAATTAATCACCAAAACATATCAAATTAATCAAAGCAAGGACCTTTTCAGTGATTAGTTTGCTCAAGGTTATGCCTATTTTGTGACAGGAACAAGAATCAGAAAATGTGTTCGGTCAATCATTAGGATGGATGATGGCTGCCATCTACATGGGTGGAAGGCTACCTCAAATATGGTTAAATGTAAGCAGATATAACTATCATTTTTCTCACCAATATCCTTATCTGAAAATCCGAGATTGACATTGTTTGCTTTGCAATGAGACCAGATTAAAAGAGGAAGCGTCGAGGTAATTCTTTCTTACACTGATATTCAAGACGGATCCTTTTTATCCTGTGGATTATTGCAATAACTTCATCTTGCATTTATACAGGGATTGAATCCTCTCATGTTCATCTTCGCACTCGCTGCTAATGCGACTTATGTAGCCAGGTACACACACTAATCCCTCGAAACTCTCCAAAATCGAAGATGATAAGATCATAACCGATGACTGATGCAGCATTCTTGTGAGATCAACTGCGTGGGATAAAATTAAAGCCAACATGCCATGGCTGCTGGATGCCGTCGTATGTGTACTGCTCGACTTATTCGTATCCTTTTTGGCGTTTGAACCGTTAATTTGCAGATATCAAATGTTAGAAGAATTCATCGAGCTTTTAAATTTGACCCACATCTAACTTGATGGAAAAAGCCTTAACTCTTTTTATCAGATAATACTACAGTATGTTTACTACAGATATCTTCGGAAGGATAGGCGATGCAGCAGAGAAGAATATGGAAAGCAATGAACAATTTGTTTGTTGTTATAATAAATAGAAGAGTAAAACATAACTGTTGTGAATTCTGTCTCCTTTCTTCAATCCCCAAATGCAATATGTATTTTTCCGACTGATCATTATGTTTAGTAGATCAGAGCGAATTTTGTTTTTGCAAAATTTGTTGTGTTCACTCGATTCTTAGTTTGACCTGTTTGTATGGGTGAATATATGAGGAAAGTTGTAGTTGGACAAGCTACATCAGTTTGTGAGACAAATACTTTTTCAGCAAATTTCATTTTAGTAATTATCATTATATTTCTTTTTTCGGCAAATAGTTTTTGTTGTTATTTCTTGTGCCCTCCTCGGTAAATGCAAATATTTACGATAAAAACTCCTAAATTGTAATCACTTATAAACAGTGTAATTTCTGCAAATTATGCTCATTAAAAAAAAGTTGGAGGTCTCCGGTTAGGTCGTTTAAATTATTTAGGTGGTTTTGAGTTTAGAATTCAAGGGGAATATGAATTTGAATTTAGATTGGTAGAAGTGAACTATCTAGATCTGCCTAAACAATGTTAATGCAATTTTTTTGCCAAAAAGTTATATATGACGTGTCCGTTCCAAAAAAAAAGAAAAAGAAATTGTATATGCTATTTTGTCCAACATCTGTTAATCTATTTTAATTTTTAGGGGGATGTAGTCTTTTTTATTTTTTTCTAAATGTACATTTATGTATATCTACAAAGTTATCAATTAAATGTGAAACTCATAATATTTCAACACTAAAAGAGATAAAAATATGACATCGGTGACGTATATCTCTCCTTTCACCGTTTAGCTAAACTATTTTCATGTCACAATTGAAAGAAGTTTTTGTGCTTATATGAGTCCAGAATTTAGTGATTGACAAACGAAGCGGCGCTCCTTCAATTTAATGTAAATATATTTTCCCCCCTCAACTAACTTAAAATGCCAAAAACTTACGTTAGACCGCCTAGCCGGATCTTAATAGTTCATTTTCATCAACTCAAAGACATGTCTATTCTGGATTCAAAACCCAAATCCATATTTATCCAGAATTCTAAATTTAAATTCACATAAATTATTTAGGCAGTATAACAAAGAAACCTCCTGAATTAAAATTAATTAATGACACTATAGATGTGGAACAATAATTTGTATACATTAAAAAGCTGTACTTTTATATTATGTTTAGTTAAATTCAAGTTTAATTAATCGAAGAGACGATTATATGCTCTATATAGATAAAAGTATTATACATAGGATAATCTAGTTCAAGAATTGAAAATAAGGTATCCCAAGATCCAAGATAATTCTAATAAATTGAGAAAATGTACCTTCAGCTTAAATCCCAATATAGAGACATTGATCGAAAAATCAAATCCCATCTCTCGAATAAACGGCTTTAAATCCTCTATTCCCTATAGTGCTCCACTTCCTATTCCACAATTAATTATATTAATTTTTATAAGGTATATCATAAAACTAAAAATTAATTATGATATAATACACTCTAATTAGTATTTATAAACAAAAATCTGAATTTTAAAAAATCAGAAAACATAATTTTGAATTGATTAACTTTAATAATGAATATTAACTAAAATTTAAATACTAAAATTATAATATACCTTAATTTGGTGGAGTAAAAATCTTGTTGAACTTCTAAAATTATCCTAAGTTATAATAAATTATTATTTTACAAAAATATTTAATAAAAAATATAAAATTTTGAAAGTGGAATAAAGAATGGAACATCATTAGGGAGTAGAGGATCTCAAGCCCGAATAAACGGCATCCCTCCAGGTTCGCAAACTCATTCAAGTTTGATCTTGTTAAAAAATACTAAATATTTTAAATTTTCTTTATTGTTTCCTCTTTGAAAAATAAGAAAAAAAAGAATTTATACCAATAAAATCTATTAAACATGTTATTGTGATATGTAGAATAAAAAAGTTAATGCATTTATTATGCTATGAAAAATACAATATTAACAACCTTATATGCTCGATCATGGGTGGTCCTGCACCCGAACTCACATCGAGTTGAGAATTTCTTTAGTAGGAGTATTTGATAGGGACTCCTATATAAGAATTATAGTGATATTTATCTTATTTAAAACCTACGACAAATAGAAAAACTTTATAGTGTAACTTCTACATCCGTCACTCCTCGATTTTTACTTGTTAATTTATCAACAAGTTTATTCACGAGATAGCAAAACAAGCAATCCCAAGCTCACATGCAACTCATTTTCATTCATAAATTTTACTGAACAACACGGAGTCGCATTTCATTTTCATATTTTAATCAGTTGATTAAATTTTGTATTTTTTATTTTCGTCGATTCATAAGTGTTGAGTTTGCATCGACACGTGTAACTTTGCAAGAAGCAGGGCTGGTTTGCGTGTGAACACGTGACACGTGGCTGGTTTCTTATTGGCTGAGATGCATGTGGTTTCTGCCCCCGTGGCCTACCGACTCTCTTTTGCCCCCCGCCCCCAACTCACCGACACTAATTTTTCTATTTATTTATTTATATATTTATTTATTCCATTTCCAAAAGAAAAGAATTTAATTTTGTTTGTCGTGGAATGAAATTGCACATGCAATGTAATCAACCTCTAAAATTCTAGTCATTCGGTGCCAACTCTTTCTAGGGTTACAAATTTTTAGCCCTGAATGCAAATAAAATATTAAATATTTTATTTATTTATTTGTTTGACTTAAATACATTTTCGGAGCTTAAAATATCCCATCATGTATTATGCCTGATGGATAATGATGACAAACAGATCATATTTTATGACACATGTCTTAAAATTATCATATTTTGTGAGACTCGTCTTAAAGTAATACTTGTTTACTCCACAAATCATTCTTGTTTAGAAATATCTTATGCTCATATAATGTTTGTTTAGTTATTATAATTATTTATTTCATAAATTATAATTATTTAGTTCATAACAAATTATAACTAAACAGCCATGATTCTTTAAACTAAAAAACAAGACTAAAAATCCAACTCACAAAGTAGTAATGGTATTGTGTAGAAATAAATATAATTACGGAGCAAGTATATAAAACATCACTAGAAAAAAAAAACAATAATTTGTATCATAATAATGAGTATTCTCATGATAGTCATACAAAAAATGAGATCATAAAATATATTGATTGGTGTAGTTTTCCACTTCGGATCCCGGTTACACAGTGGTGTTACAACATTACTTGAATTATTGACAAGCGTATCAATTTGATTTGTACAATTGTCAATAATCCAAATAATGAGACACAATATGTAACATCATTGTGTAACAGGATCCAGACCGATAATTTTTCTGGCCACACAATATATCCATAGAGCTAGAGATGGAAATGAACCGTAACTATAACGGTCCTAAGGTAGCGAAATTCCTTATCGGGTAAGTTCCGACCCGCACGAAAGGCGTAACGACCTGGGCACCGTCTCGGAGAGAGGCTCGGCATTTTGAATCATTATGCATGAGAAGCGGGGCTTAATTTACTGATGATTGACAGGTATGAATTAGGTCAAAACTTTCCAAAAGAGTTTGCCGCACATAATCATATACTAAACAAATCTAATTACGCTTTAAACTTTAAAGCAGAAGCAGATTGAAAAAGCGGCATAATTAATGGCTTTGAATTCGGATTCAATTAATTCAAATAATTACTCACTCCCTCCCACTTATATTCATTTCAAAGTACACATTTTAGTAGTAAAATATTCATATCCAATAAATGTACATTATTAACAGTATAACCTCCTCTTTATTGATTTATCGAACATTTTCTAACTATGAATGCACGATATATA
>AYJT01019224.1:0-24405 GCA_001278415.1 Ocimum tenuiflorum | reverse complement strand
GTGGGCCGGGCCAAGCCATTTGCAAAAAAGTTGGGCCTGGCACAGCCTGGACCACCAATGAGGTGGGCTTGGGATGGGCCTGGGCTGGGCCTGGCTTGGGCTTGAGACGAGTCGGATCAGTGGTGGGCCTAAAGTGGGGGTTAGGTAGGGCAGAAGATATTTTTTAATTTTTTTAAACACACTTTTTTGAAAAAACACATCTAATTCTTTCGAACCATTTATATCGAAATATGCATTTAAAATCAAGTTTTTATGTTACTAAATTAGTAAAAAGAATCCTAATATTAGTTAAAAATTTAAGAAAAGTAATTAAAATGTAAGAGTAATCCAAGGTGGGCCGAACATAGGTCTGAACCGGGTCGGTCCTGGGCCTAGGCTACATCGGTTCGGAGCTTTGGTGGGCTTGGGCCAAGCCTGGGTTTGAAAATTAGCCCAATTCGAGCCCACTTAGCATAGGCAAGCCCGGTCCACCAAATACGTTTCATTCGTGGGCCGGGTTTCAACGGTGCTGGGTTGGGTCGGCCCGATTCATTTGACAATTCTACTTGAGCCTGCCCCCTGCTCGACTCGGCTCTTGAGCATTCCTATGTAACACACATTAAAAGCGTGCGGATCTCCTATTATACTTCGTATTACACTATATATACACATCAATCATAATTTATTAGTTTAATTTTACAGTCATTATCATTATCTTATATATATCCAAATTAGTCTATATAATATTTTTGCAATTATTGACTAAAAAACATTGATTTGTTTTATAATGTTATTCTAAAAGAATTGTATGTAATCATTGGATATAAAAAATTTCACATAATATCCATTAAATTAAATATAATTATTAAAATATAAACTTGAAGATAAATATTAAATAAAAATAATAAAAGTTCAATGTTATTAATGTAGCACAAAAGTATAATATAAAAGCCGCACTACGTCCCAAGTGGTCATGCTCAACTTCATGACTTAACAAGATTTTTTATTTTTACATTTTATATCTGAATTCTGACTTTGCACGGAGTAAATGTGAAAGATAAATAAGCAAATATACATTTTAAACATAAAATTGATTGGTTCCTTAAAAATCTTAGAATGAATCAAATGAAAAAACCAAACCTAAGAACCTGTAATGATTTGTGAGACTGAGAACTTACAATCATTTTCTAATATCGTAGAAAATTGTGAAACTAAATACGAAAGTAAGGTCAATAAGTTTGATAATAAAAAAAAAGGAAAGGTCAACAAGTAAAATACAAGAGCCATAAAAACTCGGAATTCTCCTACTAAAAAAATATGTGAATACATAGAATATAATCGATATTAAGATTGTATGAACACCAATACCAGCATACAGCAGATCAATAAGAAAAGTCTGCACAAGTGCAAATTTTTACAAGTTCAAGCGTCTCCAGGCCAAAGAAATCCCTATCTTGAGATATAACTAAATTACAAAAGATAATCATAACACAGATCAATTTTTATTGGTTCACTTTCTCTAAATTGCATCTCTCAAACTTGTGAAAATTTTGAGGTCAAATTCTTCGTAAAAGAGATTTTTTTAGGTAAAAGTTTTGTGTTAGACTGCTTAAATAATTTAGACAGTTTCAATAATTCATTTCTACTAATCCAAACTCAAAACTACAATCCATTCAAATTCATATTCAATCTGAATCCCAAACTCAAACCCACCTAATTGATTTAAACTCAAACCCGCCTAATTGATTTAAACGGTCTAGCGGGAGACCTCTTTTTTTTTTAAACAGTAAAAGAGTTATTCTAACCCGCATTCTTCCTCTCAATTTAATCCTCTCATCTGTTGATAGAATTTCGAATTGTATTACATCTGTTTCGCTTATGAGCTAGCATAACAAACGGCCCAAAATCGAAATTATTTGAAGACAATAAACAGCATATAAAGCTTAATGTTGAAAGGACCAATTTGGACGCTGCACCCACATCATTTAAAAATAAAAATTAAAAAGCTTCTACATTTGTTCACATACATATTATTTCAGAGCCGTACACGGGGGCTAATAAGCATTGATACCATACCCTGAGCCATTTCAGATTCCAGGTACGAAAAATGCCTAACCTCGCATCTAATCCCTTATAAGAACTCATTTTCGGCAAAAACAAATATACTCCATCTGCTTCTTACTTAGTTGCTGCCACCAAGGCCATATGCTCGATCAGGTCCAACACTCGGTTACTGCACCAGAACAAGGCGCCAGGTCACATTAGGAACACAATATGCTTTTTTTTTTTTTTTAAGAGAGATAAGAGAGAGAGAGAGTGCGCACATACCTGTAGCCCCACTCATTGTCGTACCAAGAGACGAGCTTCATGAAGGATTTGCTAAGACCTATCCCAGCCTTGGCATCAAATATGCTTGACCTACAACAAGATGGCCACAGCATAAAGATTGATAATAATTCACTAGAAGCAACGTCCGTGGCCACTCAAACAGTGACCAAGAGAATATATTATTGAAGTATGAACACACCCAACAAAAGTAAATGCCAAAAAAGATGGCGCAATACAAAACCATGATATCTATTATTATGGTTATTTATATAGACAAAAGCCTATAAGCTTATATGTTAGCAACTATAAGGTTTAAACACTTGTTGTTCCCTTGCAAAGTGTAGTGCATTTATAAAGAAGAGAGGAAGTGTAGGAACAATACCTCGAGTCACCAACAAAATCATTGGAGACAACATCTTCATCTGTGTACCCCAGAATTCCTTTCAGCGGACCTTCTGAAGCATATCTGAAAATTTAGTCATAAAACACATGAATACCATTTGTATACAAAAGGAAATGAGAGAAAGCCATATACGCTGAAAGTAGAGATGAAGCTCTCATACTTTATGGCTGCTTTGACATCTTCATAAGAGGCACTTTTCTCAAGCCGGCAAGTTAAGTCTACAACAGAGACATTAGGCGTAGGAACACGGAAAGCCATTCCAGTAAGCTTACCATTGAGCTCCGGAAGAACTTTTCCAACAGCCTATGAAATTAAATTTTAGATTAAGAGCGAGCTGCTGAATGAAATGTATTGTAATTGAGAAATGTCTAATACCTTAGCAGCACCGGTAGAGCTAGGGATGATGTTCTGAGATGCTCCGCGACCACCACGCCAGTCCTTCATTGAAGGACCATCAACAGTCTTCTGTGTGGCTGGACATAAACAAAAGATCAAAGATTAATGATTTTTGAGCAACTGATAACAGATGATGATCCAGGGGTACAGATAAGAACAAGAACATGCAAAACACATACCTGTAGTTGCATGGACAGTTGTCATCAGACCCTCTAAGATGCCAAATTCTTCATGAACTACCTGCAAATTGAAGATTTGTAAAAGAGTATTACGAGATGAGTGATGACATGTCACATGCTTAAAAAACAAACTGATTTTAAAAATCATTTAACTACAATGTGTCAGCAGATGCCACTTTAATCCCAATCAAAATTTAAAATACAACACAACTTGGATTTCTATAGAACCTTGGCAAGAGGAGCAAGGCAATTGGTGGTACAGCTAGCATTAGAAACAACATCCATGTCGGGTTTGTATGTATTTTCATTTACACCAACTACAAACATAGGAGCATCCGCTGATGGAGCTGAGATCACAACCTTCTTAGCACCACCCTACACAATGACCTTTAGTGAGAAATGCATTTGTGCAAAATAGCACATGCTTAGAACATCAATACTCTTACTAACCTTCTTGTGTGCTGATGCCTTATCAACAGTTGTAAAGACCCCGGAAGATTCAACGACATATTCAGCCCCAAAATCACCCCAGGAAATCTCTGCTGGGTCCCTGTAGTGCGATTTGAAAGTTAATGCAACTTATTATGCGAGTTCAGGTACAGTTACTTATTGTAATATGTGGTAATACCTTTTACTGGTAACTTTGATCTGCTTTCCATTGATTTCCAAAGTTGATTCATCAATGACTCGGATGGTTCCCTTGAAAGGTCCATGAGTGGAGTCATATTTGAACATGTATGCCTGAGAATATTAGAGACACATATTGCTAAGATTGCCCTCCAGAAGTCATCTTCGAGAGTTCAAAGGTATGGAAATTCCAGCACTTAACTATTTAACATTTTACAATATCAAATAAAAACAAAGTCTAGTGACCAGAATTACATAGCAACTGTATATGTCATCCTGTTTGTCCCATAAAAAGTGTTTCTTTTCCCGCAACAATCATATAATATAACATTTTCTCAATCAGTCACAATGATCCTATCTTTTCCAATATGTAACAATGCAATAGTTTGTGAATGATCATGCATTTGAATCCATAGTTTGAATTATAATGATCTGTGCTGCATGAATTCTAAAAAGTTAAAGGAAACTATTTTCATTTTTATAGAACTCCAACTGTTATTAGAGATCGTTTGAGCAAAAACAACTACTGTTCTTGTGTATATCAAGTGGATCAATTGACTTCAAACCATAATACAGGTTCAACCCTGCTTACAAATGTTAAATATAATTCAACCTGCACCTAGGCATGTGTCTATTATAGTCATAATATGAACATTCAACAAAAATTTTTGGGTTAAGTTATTCTAGAATCACCAACCACATAAAGACGGCAGCTGAATCTAAATGAGCACACTGACCATGTAATTCACATCAATGAAAGGATCATTAACAGCTACAACATCGATGTCATCCCTGAAAGTTGCTATCCTTAGAACAATTCTCCCAATACGTCCGAAACCTGCATCATACCAAGCATTTCAGTCACAGACTCGCATCTAAACAGAATGAATCCTGAGAATAGTCGTAGGAAAAATCACACAATATGGCATAATAAATAAATTATTCCTTTAGATAGCTAAAGGAAATGAAGTCGTCAATATTTCATATTTGATTTAATAAAAAAGACTTGCGTGTGTATATTTCAAGTTAGATGGAAGCAGAAGTATGTGATGGCAAAGTATACCATTGATGCCAATCTTTGTCTTCGCGCTGCTTCGTGATTCTGAATCAGTGAAATGCAGAGAATAGCTTATCAATAGATAAAACAAACATGACCTGAAATCTAGGGAAAAATTAGAATCTACTAGGCCTTACTGGAGATGGTAGGAGGTACTTCGGTCGCTGTTGCTTTAATAGGCCGAACAGCGCGGGTGGTAATCTTTCTACATGTTTCAAATTTAGTGTCATTTGAAGTTTGAACCAAATAATAATAACAATAATAACATTCTTAATATTGACAATATTCACTGAACTGTAGTGAGGGTGACTCCACAAGTAAATTAGCACCGAAGATGCTTGACTGTAACTTGACAGCATTAGCATTAAGGCCAAAGGATGCCTGAAATAGATCGTGATTAAACATGAGAGATAGTAAGAGAATTTTCCATTATATATCAAGCACAAATAGGGTGACCAGGCCAAGTGACAGTACTACTTTGCAGCAGGTGACCCAAATCCATCTTAGAAAGCTACAATTAACACCATGCATGAGGGAATCCGAAATCAACATAATGTACAGCGAATTTCTAAATTCTGCGCATCCTAAACATTAAAAAGAAACTCGAAGGGATGCATTAACCGATGAGAGAAAGCTCAAAAACGACTCTAAGCTCATGCATTTATTCAAAAAAGTATATCAACAATTTTTTTTACATCCGATTTTTCCAATCAGCGCAAAAAACTGAACAATCCATTAACTTAATTTTTCACATTCATTGCACTTTCGCAACTCTGCAAAATAGGACAGCAATTTCAGAGTCTGTATGTCGGAAGAAAAATGTTAAATTCACCGTTAAAACTGGTTGGTCAATTAAAAAATAATAACAAACCAATAACTCAAAGCAATCAGGACACCAGAAATGTATCCTGAGATTCAAACAATTATAAGCAAACGCAAAAAATTCACCCGTGCTCGATCCTCGCATAAAACAAAGAAATAAGAAAAAAAACAACATGAAAAACAAAAGAAACCGGCAAACCTTGGATCGGTCGGACGGACGGAAGGCGTCAGCATCGAGAACAGGTGACGGCGCAGATCTAAGGAGCGATGAAGAAAACGCCATTTCGCCAACAACCGAACTCCTTGCTGCGTAAACCTAACGCTTAAAAACTATCGAATATTTATATTCCACAATCTATATAAATATATATATATATAGAGGGGGGTGGGTGGGGGAAAGCAGAACCCTAAAGAAATGAGAATAGGGGGTTGGCTTTTGAGTATATAAATGGGTAAAGAAATGGAGGAGGCGGAGTTTATTAAGCAGGAGTAGCTCGTGATTCAATGGTGCAAAATATAATAGCAACGAAATACGGGCTTCGGTTTTCAAGTTCAACAAAACGACGCCGCAGTGCACCACCATCTCTGTTTCTCACGTTGCTCGACTTGTCGTCTTCCGCGGCCCCACTGCTATTCTAGGTTGCCACGTCAGGCCCCAGGCCCCACCGGATCTTTTTATTTTCTTTTCCGTTCGCTTTTTTCCTCTTTTGGTCCCCCAAGTTAGAGGACAAATTTCCTACGGTGCTTACTAAACCGACCATATTTTTTGTGAACTTGTTATTCAGATATTTGTTGTGGTAGAATTATTTGGAAAATAGATATGATCATTTTTTTTTGGGTACAGGACAGAGACTAAAGACTAGTAATTAGATTAGGATAGAACATGGGAGGCAACTTTCATTGTATCATAATTCAACCACGGACTTACTGCATCAGGTGGGTTTTTAGTTCTTGGCATCAGCACGGTATCAAAGCCCCAAATAAAGCTAAGCAATCCGTTACGAAATTAGCTTCCCTGTAGACATGTCTGATTTCCACAATCCATACACGATTTAGCAATTCAGTGATACCCCCAAGTAAGTCGCCGTGCATTCTTGCTTCATCTTGATATCCAAAGACCATTTGAACCACACTTTTATTATCGACTTCCTCAATCACTTTGTGATATACTTTCTCCCATGCCATCGTTAACCCTCTAAAGAGCTCCCATAGCTCCGCCGTCGTGATCGAACAGAACCCAATATTAATGATAAACCCCCCGAGCCACGCTCCATTATCATTCCGAAGAATACCCCTAGCACTCGCCATCCCCGACGTGCTTATGAACAATATTTTCAGGATCGGGATCCTACGCAGGATCGATTTTAGAAGGTGGGATCGGATTGTAGGATCGTAAGATCTCATGAAAAATAACTTAAATTAGCAATACAATATACTCTTTTTATAAAAAAACAAATATTTTATTTTTAATAATTGTTACTTAGCTCAAATGGCTTACTACAAAATGTCCATAATAGCATTATAGCAAAATGCACAATTATATATAAAAAAAGAATTTTGAATAAATATTGTAAATTTAAAAAGATTTCATGAGTATGAAACAATTCAAATACAATTTATTTTTTATGATAGTTCAATAAAAAGATGAACATCAAGTAGAATGTCGATGAAGTTCAAATTAACTATTTCTTTTTATATTAAAGCTCCTTAAACTCAATATAAAAAATAACATAAATATATATTTATAAAGAAAAAGATAGAACAAATAGAATCAAAAAAGAAAAAAATTATGAAAGAATAAAAAAATGAAATAGAAAATAAAAAGAAAAAGAAAAAATAGTAATAAAAAAATAATGAAATAAAAAATACAATGATTAATAATAGTTATAAAAAGAAAAGAAGAAAACAAAATTAAAAAAAAAGGAAAAAGAAAGAGGTAAAAAAGGAAATAAAATAAAATTAAAAAAAAGAGTTGAAAAAACAAAGTGAATATCATTTAAAAATATAACAAAAGCAATGGTGCTGAAAAGTTTTGAACCTTAAATCTCTTGGAACAATAACAAGCTCATGAACCAACTAAGCTAATTGAAGCTCTATACCAAATAAACCATGTTTTTATATATCCCTTCTATAAGTTGTAAGATCGTTCAGGATCGAGGGATCATACGATCCTATGCGATCCCATAGCAAAACACGATCCAAAGCGATCCGGGATCGATTTTCAATGGTGGGATCGTAAGATCGCCTGGATCGCAATTTTGATACCATTGCTTATGAAGCTACCATCGAAATTTAGTTTAATCCAACCTAGTGGGGGTGCTCCCACCGAATCATCAGGGCATCTCGATATTTCGTTCGCAGCCTTAACTCGCGCGTTGTGGCTCGTGACTTTTATAGTCATCTACATATTTCTGAATTTGGAGGATTTTGTTCGCATATGGCACCTGTTGGTTCATGAAGATGTGTTCATTACACCATTGCCAAATCCTCCATATAGTGATCCCAATATTATACAACCAATCTTCAACTTCCACTCTAATTGAATTTGTCAAATTTGCCTGTAGCCACTCCATTCTTTGCATAGAGAAGAAAGATTGCCTCGAATGGGCAACCAAATTTGGTCAGCTAGCGGGCAATCGTGTAGGACGTGCATAAGTGTGTCAGCCTTGTCCGGATAGTGGACGCATCCATCCTCCTAAGTCATGTACCTCTTGCACCTCTCAACATTAGTTAGTAATCTCCTTTCTACGAAAAGCCACAAAAAGTGGCGTACCCGTTGGGGGCCAACTCATATCCAGATTGCATTCCACAATCCTTGGATCCCGTATGATGTTTGTGATGATAGCATTTTGTAAGAAGATTTTGTGATAAAATTACCACAAGCAGAGTGTCCCCGGTAGAGCTTATCCCAAACCACATTAGTGCGAGGGGGGTATCACCGTGCTGATTTTGAGCAAAATAGTTGCCGGCAACAAATGGCCAAAAAGGTTCCATCTCCGTCCAGCGTTTTCTGACGCATAGTTTGCCACTAGCCAATCAAGTTGTTCCTCAGGAATAGGTTGAATTGCCATACTGAGAAGGTGATCGTTGCAGTGGAGCCAGTTATCCATCCAAAAGTGAGCAGTGCGCCTATCTCCCGGGCACCATCGAGTTCCTCTCACCACATCCAACCAAATCTTGACGATAGCATTCCATATTACTGACCATTTTTGTTTGGGAAGCTCTGGAGTATGGTGTCATTATTGAGTCCATACTTGGCATAGAGGACTTTGAACCCACAAACTATTGGGTTTTGTGAGAAGACCCCAACATAGCTCCATCAAAAGGGCTCGATTCGTCAAGTGTTGACGTTTCATCCCCAATCCACCCTCGACTTTTGGCTTGCTTAATTGTTCCCATAGCACCAAATGGACTTTAGGATGACCCGTACTGCTACCCCAAATGAACTCCCTGCAACGCTTCTCCAGGCTATCGCATATAGATATAGAGACGAGCATTGTTTGCATAGTGTACACTGGGATGACACTTAGGAATAATTGGGCAAGTGTAATCCTACCCGCCATCAAAAGCGATGTCGCCTTCCAGTTGGCAAGGCAGTTGTCCACTTTTTCTAACACAAATTCATACGTCTTCTTCGTAACTCTCTCATGGATCAAAGGGACCCCCAGATGTTTTCCCAAGTTAGTAACTAGCTTGAAGCCCATCAACGAGGCAAGATCGTGTTGTTTTTCATCTGAAATATTCTTAGAAAAAAAGACACTTGTTATAGAGTCACTTACTTTCAAGGAGCAGAAGATGCGGAGAACCTCCTTCGAGATGTCGACTTGGTTCCGTTCGATTTCTAAAAAGAGAAGTAAGTCGTTCGTCTGCAAATAAGAAATATGGGAGCTTGAGCCTCCCCTTTGCCAGTTGGATCAGCCTCCAACACTTATTCGTAATCATGAGGTTGATCAGATGAGCCAACCTTTCCATGCACATGACAAAGAGGAACAACGACACGGGATCACCTTGGCGTACCCCATGGGAAGGTTCAAACTCATCGGTGCCAATGTCATTCCACAAAATCTGCATGGTAAATGTGGAGATACATTTAGAAATAACATTGACAAGTGGGGTAAGAATACCGGCTAGGTTCAACGTTTCTTCAATAAAATCCCAACGAAGGTATTCGTACGTCTTCTCCAACTCCACCTTAATAATCATGTATCCCTTCTTTCCTCACATTGTTCTCATAGTTTGGATCAGTTCTTGGGCAATGACGATATTGTCAGTGTTTTATCTGCCAGGCCACAAAACTTCATTGGTCATTTCCAATCAAATGTGGGAGCATGGGCTGCATCCGATTGGTAACCAGTTTCATGATGATCTTCTAGGATTCATTCAGAAGATTGATGGGCCTGAATTATTTAATCGTCTCCGAATTCTCCACCTTTGGAATTAGCACAAGAAGAGCTCCTGTTAAGTCCATCCGGGAGGTTCCTCCCATTTATAACGTCCCTCACCAACGAGTACACCGACTTGCCCATGTGTTTTCATTGTTTCTGATAAAAAAGGGCGTAAAGTCCATCAACTCCCAAAGCTTTTAAGGGATACATTGAAGAGACAACAAATTGGACTTCAGCCTCCATTACTTCTTTATCAAGTTTTCCCGCACGAAGGAAATCAGATTGGGGAAGCCATTTAGCCAATGTCGTATACGGTGTGGGCTTGGCACCGCCTTGTAAATATTTCTAAAAAAAGAGTCTATCGTGTATTTAAGTTCCGTTAGGTCTTCAGCCAAATCACCACTTTCTGTTTTCAATGAAACAACCCGATTCCGAGTGCGGCGGATGCGAACACATCTATGATAGAATGACATGTTCGTATCCCCACGAGGACCAGTCATGCAGGGATTATTGGAGCCACAGGATCTTCTCTTCCAGGAGAATTTTGTCTAATTCCTCCATAAGCCGATTTTCCAAAGAACTCAGCCAGTTTGAATCCCAATTATGTCAAGCTGTCTAAATACCGCAAATCCGCGCAAGAAGAGATTGTTTTTCTTGAATATATTTCAAAAGACCTCTTTGGTCCAAACTCACGTTGTATTAGTGGAATCATAGATAGCCTGCATGTGATCCTTTTCATTCTCCCACGCATCCAAATTGATTCTGTCAAAGTTCGAATGGAGGAGCCACGACACGACTGAACGGTTTCACCCCGGTGGGAATGCCCCCTTGAGTATCCCATTTGAATAGCAACGGGAAGTGATCTGAATCAATTCGTGGAAGACGGAGAACCTTCCCTGTCGGCGAATAGTCCAACCATTTATGGTTACAAAGGTATCAGTCTTGTTTCTCCCTCAAGGACCCTCTGACCCATGTAAACGGGGTGCCATCCGTGCAAATTTCCATAATATTATTATGGTGGACCCAACCAACGAAACGGTTTGCAGACCCCAGTCCTTCTTTGTGAACCGCCACTTTTCTCGTTATGGTTTAGCATGGAGTTGAAGTCTCCTCTAATGACCCACTGTTCCATCATGTGAGTTGCCAATCTACCAAGCTCCTTCCCCCTACCCTAAAACCCAACGTGATGAATAAGAGGGGCTGCCATACATATATGTAGCCCAAGAGGCTGTATTTCCCACATTGATCCTCGCATGGATGAGCTGGGTAATCCAGTGAACAATATATCGAGGTCCACCCTATCCGCCCATAAGGCCCATATACCACTAGCAAATCCATTGGCTTCAACACAAAAAGGGTGTTGGAATCCACTCTTTTGATGAACTTGTCAGCTTTGGTCCCACTTATGCGAGGTTTCAAAAGGAACACCACGTGGGGTTTATAACTCTGCATTAAAAGTGAGAAGGTATGGAAGAAAGCAGTGAGAGTATATTATGACTATACCCCAATGGGTGCTTAGAAGGTGCATGACACATTGGACATGATATCTGGCCATGTTCTGATTGCCATCTGTATATCCATGCTCTCATCTCTTCCATCTGGGAAGGTTTGCTTCTCTTTGTGGGGTCGGTTCTTTGCGCAGTATGTCTCCTGGGTCATCATAATCTTCATGTGTATCCTCCACCATGTCTATAATATTGTCACCTGGGGATTCTTGTCTCACTATCGCCATGTGGTGTTTGTTTGGGTTTAAACCAGACCCAGCTAAGAAGACAATGGGTTCCCCCTCTCTTGGTCCTCTATTTTTTTTTTGCATTTTTAAGAGGTCTCCGGCGTGCTCTTAGGTCCAGCATTTGTAGACAAGTTCTTTTCCTTAGCAGTTTCTTTTTGGGTTCTAATTTGTTTTTCCAACTGGTGCAAATTGCGGCACAATTGCCTATGTTGTTTATGTTTCTCCTGTCGGTCTACATCCATTGGCATCATATCATTCCCCTCAAGGGTTTGCATATTTCGTCTAACCTCCAGATTGGTAGGGATTTGTGATCCTGGCAAATCCATCAAACGATCTTCTGTCTCTAAGAGTGCGCTAAATCAGGAGCCAAATCCGGCATTCAAGTTTGGAGGGGATTTCTTATTAGCGGTGACTTCGGAAACCCTAGATTTTCTTGCATAGGGTTTCCTAGATTTCTGGGCAACCATCCACGACCCTTATCCACAACCTTCTTCCAGCGGCATCACATTATCTTGCCTTGTCGGAGCTTCCACTACCACCAAACAGTTGTTGTGTTGTTAATCATCGTTCCCAATTTTTGCCGTGTATGCAGTGCTAGTGTGACCGTATACTCCACACTCAAAGCAAATATTTGGTAGATTTTCATATTCAACACGTTAAACTCTCCCCATTATGATGAACTCCGCACAGAGGGTTTGCTCAGGTCTAGCTTCACCACGACCCTTGCAAACTTGTTGTGCGACAGTTCCATTGTTTGATGTCCACTTTGATGACCTTGCCCACAAACGTACTTATTTGCTAGAACCCGGAAATCTAACCCACGTGATTACCTTGCAAATCACTGCAACATTAACATCAAATTCTTTTCCAAGGTTGGACATGGAGGTAGTGTCCCAATATAAACCACGGTCCACTGACAAGTGCATTAGTTGCTTCTTCTGGGGTATTGAATCGAATCAAGTATAATTGATTCTCCAAGTCCATCATCATTCCTCGTTGCATCGTCGGCCAAATTGACATTAGCTTGTTCTGTAATATTGTGTAGCTAATGGTTCTCCCTATTATTTTTACTACAACAATGTTCTGCCAGATTTAGTCATGTCCTCCAGGTATTTTGGAGAAAATTGCACGTCCGACATCTTTTTCGAGAAATCTACCATCACTTCGTTCTTCCATTCCTCATTATCCTATTTGTCATCCCAAACGTGTGTGGTGCCTTTGTTTTTACTGACAGTGTCCGTGAAGAAAACCCGAGGTTGTTCAGGCGTCTCTTCTGATCGATCCTTAACTCTTGGTTCTTGGAGTGCCCTTTTTCCAACTGCTGTCATGATGACAATGGTGGAAAGGCGTTCAGTTCCAGCGGGTCAGGCCCCGGATCTTCTGGTAAGTTCCCGGCAATGCGTAGGGTTTCTTCTCCATCATGCTCCATTATCTCCTCCCGTCAAACTCACAGGAATGGTATGATCTTTTTTTTAACATAATAAACGGTGGCATGCGCTAAATATGCATGTTTTTTAGTTATTATCGGTTAGTAATTTTGAATTTATTATTTTAATTTTTTTTTAGTACAGAGAAAAACAAAAGACTAGTCTTAAATGAAACTAAGAATGAGTGGACCAGAGCAACTTCGATGATGTCATAGCTCAACCAAAATTTCACTTGCGCCGATGGTGTATCCAATTCTTGAAAGCCACATGGTGTCAACGCTCTATTTGAAGTTAAACAATACTTATTACACATGCTCTACATCAACCGTCCAATCTCACTACATAAGTTCCTTAATGTCCCCAAGTAGGTCGCCATGCCTACGCCCTTCGTCTTGGAAATCAAAAATCATTTGAACAATACTCTTCTTATCCACCTCTACTAGAACCTTCTGAAAAACATTTTTTCCAAAGCTATCTGAAGTCCATTCCACAAAGCTCTGCTCTCTTATGGAGGAATAACCAATATTCATTGTAAAACCTCCAATCCACACTCCCTCACCGTTCGTAGCAATCCCCCCTCCCCGCCCCGCTCGCCATCCTTCTTCACCCATTCTGCTGGTGGAGATTCCCACTGCATGTGTTTGGAAAACAACCAGACAAATGCAACTGTGGAGCAATCATCCCTCCACTTTTGATCCCTTCCAAATGGTTGTCAATTTGAATTATTAGTATAGATTAAATGGTTGGGATGAGGTTATGAAAATAAATGATATGACTTATGTCTAATTTATAATTAGAACAGAAATAACAGAATTTTTTCAAGTATCAAAATGAAGAAAAAGAAAGGAAAACAAAAAATAGAAGTTATTAATTTGAAATTCAACTGTAAACGGTCAAAATCAATTAAAATATCACAAAAATGAAGAATCGTCAAAATATAACTTCATACAACTAAAGTTAGCATTCAAATAGCAAAGAAAGAAACCAACTAAAAAAAGACACAAACATTAAATAAATAAATCAGGATAAATTAACCCTTAGCTGCCTCAATTGGCCTTCCTGCATACCATACAAGTTGCAACTTGCAACTATTATTGAGCGGGTTGCATATAGTATACTTAACAATTATATTTTTATTGTCCTTTTGTCTTTGGGAAAATTTGGTGGTCTTTCAATCAAAAAAGTAAATCAATAATATAATGTTTTTATTTGCTATTATTTGAAAGTAATACTATAATGACACGTGTTTTTTTTAATTAAAACCCTTGAAATTATTCGATATGTTTACATAATTTTTGCAAAATGGAAATAGAGGCGTGTCACTTTGTAACAGAGATTGGGAGACTACAATTTTGGAAGATTTCTCACTTAAGAGAGTTTATTGCTATGGTTATATAGGAAGAATATTATCAAGCAACTTTGGCTGGGAATAAATTATTAGATGTATATTGAAAGAAAGAAATTAGTATAGCTATATTACTGGTTTCCGTCGTATATATAGAGATGCTAATGAGGTAGCTCGTGCTTTAGCTCGATTTCGAACAAATTGTGATCAACTTGTAACTTGGTCATCAAATTTTCCACATTGATTGATCTTGATGTGCCGTCACGAAATTGAATAAAGCTTCTCTTTTTTTAACTAAAAGAAAAAGAAGGAAAACAAGCATCCAAGTAATAATGTTACTTTGACATAGCACTTTTAAATTACATAAGTTTGGTGATTTATAGATCAAGTTCAAAATTTTGGCAAATTGCATAATTGAAATAGTACGAATGTCATTCAAGCTTCTCATAATAAGGACATTTTACATTATATTTGGTTTCCACATTTTACGTACTTGTTTAATTATTTAGGACATGCATATAAATGCATGGGTGCCATCATTTCTTTAGATTCTGTTTCTTTATAACATCTTCTTTTGGTCGAATTGTCGATCGGGTAAACATAATTTTCAATTTGACAAATATGTGTAACTTAGTTTATTGATTGAAATGAATAATATTTATCGTCGTCCGTTCAAATAAATAAATCAAATTAATTTTTTCTCATTGGTTTCTGTCACATGTCTGCTGTACTTCCTTTTTTATTTACTGGTGTGTACAAAATTATGTCTAATTTTAAATTAGTTGGCAAGAAATTAAATGCCACCTAGTTTTGAGTTTTGACTAATTCCTCGATTTTTAAAACTCCATCACAGGAGCGAAATATTATGAGACTTGGAACAGTTTGAAGTATTTATAAGCATTAATTTTGCCAAGCAAATTGATATATATATATATATATATATCAATATTCGTTTATGATAGTTTAAAGTTAGGTAAAACTAATGACGCGGTCACATCAAAATCAAATATTCATTTTAATGCCGACATTTTACATCATGAGCGAATATACAAAGCTTAAGTCTATTGAAGTGTAACTAAATAATTTTATTTACGATAATAAGTCTCTGACTTGATAATTTGAGAAAAGATAATCTACGGCTGATATATTTTAGGGGATGTCATCTTTAGAGACGAGCAACTTAAAATTAGAATTGAATCAAATTAAGCATTTTGATTTGGTTAAGATAAATCATCTCACCAAATCAATTTTCTTTCTATCTCGATCTTAAAATTATCGGATTCCCCTAATCAAACGATTTAACATAATTGGTGAGTTTTATATCAGCGAGTTATCCACCATCTTATTTATGAAAATTTCGAATTATACCTATTGATTTGGATAGTAGTACTTCGTAGACAAAGATCGTGCAAACCCAGGATCAAATTAATTATTATTATTTTGTTAAATTCCAATTTATATAAATATTATGTTATATTTAATTAATCCTCGAAGGGAATTCTTGTGAGAAATTGATGTAGTTACATAGGGTGTGATAGCAAGGGTTGTGTTAGGTGGACTGACCAACCCCGCACGTGGTGGAGCTACCAAATCACATTACTCTCATTTCTTAATTACCAAGTACAAAACCAAAGTATTCTAAGAAAAATGGTACAGAATCAAAGTCGTGCTGCTCAACTAAAGATACTATAAACAAATATATAATACTTTTACACAATTGATGCACTTTATTACAAAATTTTGGTGGACCATTCAAATCTTGGAATTAGTGCCTTTTAAGATCCATTTAGTAGTTAACCCTGCAGTACCTATTTCAATTATTCATATAGCTCAAACATTTCTTTTTTAATTTAGGTTTATAATCAAATAATAAATTCGTTAATAATGTATATTGTTTGTAAAATCGCATCATGATTCATGCATTTTGCAAAATTAAATGTAACACATCATTTAAATGTGATTATTATGTTTCAATTTTGTAAAAAGCATATCAGTACATAATGTAGAGTTTTGGTCAGTATATACATAATTAATGCCTAGTGTAATTAAATAAATGCAGAGTCAATCAAATCTTTAACATAAGAATCACATTTAAAAGTAATATATGTCTGAATCGATAGTGGATGGTAGGAGTGGAGCATGTGTACCGCGAAGCTAACACCGCTACTGACTGTATGACGTTCATTGGAGCAGCCATGCCATGCAGATATCACTGGTTTGAAGATCCACCGGCGCAAGTCAAAGCTTGGTTGAACTACGACGTGGTTGGCGTGGCTCAACCTCGTTCAATTCTAGTATAGTTTACTAGTTCCTTTCCTGTACCAAAAAGAAAAAAAGTAATGTGCCTGAGCAATGCATTAAGTAATGTTTATCGGTGGAGAGGGGGAAGACAACTATGTTCCTGGCTTGAAAAGCTCAAGCTCCTTCATGGCAGATGAGGAGTGTGATGTTTTTCTTTCACTTGCCTCTGAAAATTATGTCTTGATGAAGAAAACGTAGTAGTTTTGATGACTGAATTGCTGCCGTTTCTTGGTGGAATGCAGGCTAAGACACTGCTGCAGAAGAAACTCTATTAATGCAAATCTTTGCCGATGCTCATTTTTGAAGCATTTTTTTTTTAACTAAAGTATAATATTAAATAAACTTATGCGGATGCCCCTACGAAGATTTGAACCTGTGAGCTTTAAGATCATAAGAAAGGTGCTTATACCCCGAGATGCTTGCCACACGAATCAATTAATTATTATCATGTACATAGGATAATCTATTCTATTTGAATAGTTATATTTCTAGTGGCTATCCCTAAATTTGGCATTGTTTTACTGTGAAACATTTTTTTCTATGGGATGATCTGACAACAACGGGAAACATTTTTCACTGTACAATAAAAGGAGCGGTCGAGGGTATCACAAAGCTAGCTGAGTGATGAATTGTACAACATTGTACGATATATTTTTTGTTTTTTTGCTGGCTCATTTAATTGCCCATCAAAAGGGCATTTATGTACACAAGTTTGTGGACAAAGAAATTTGTATCTTTTATGTATATCGGTATAATTGCATCAGTTGTTGTATTCGTACGAAAATTCACGGCCAATCAGATCACGTCATATGAATTTAAATAATAAAATATTAATTTATTTATATTTTGGATTTATCAAATATTATTTTCTAAATTAAATAAGTAAATAATTAATATTTAACATATGACTAAAACTTTCAAGATTATCCAAATACGGGGGCTAATGGAAACTTGCCACATAAGCACTAGGAGGCTCACAATTCGCTATAAATAGAGGCTTGGAGACACACAAAAAACACACAGTGAAGGAGGAGGAATAACACACTAGAAGGAGTAGATGCACACACACCAAAGGAGGAGTCCAAAATTCTCTTTAAGCATTTAAGGCGCATTCAAGCAATCTTCGAGGCGTTTTTGGCGCTCTTCATTCAAATCCGAGGAAAAGAAGATGTTTGATCCAAAATCAAGGTCTGCGACCCTTGGAAAAACATTATCAAGCAATCAATCAAAGTTCAAGTCCACAAAGAATGACGACAAGTTCTTCATCAAATTCAAATTGACTATGGTGTTTAACTACGGCCCCCGAGAAACATTATCAACTCTTCAAATCCTTGAAGAAGAAGATTGAAATTTAAGAACACGAAGAACACAATCAGATTCTTCATCAAATTCAAGTCAAACCTAGCGTTCAATCCAGAAAAAAAAGTGTAGACCCTCCAAATAAACGTTACAAAAAATCTCAAGTCCAAGTTCAAGAAGATCAAAGGACCAAATTCCTTTGGAGATTCGGAGAACACGCAAGAACTTTTGAAGATCAAGTTTGAAGAGAAGAATCAAAGGAGATCTAGTGATCGAATCCACAAAACTGTATTTTGATCCAAATGAAATCCGATTACACTCGAATTTTCTATTTATTTATTTATTTGTAAATAAATAAATATTAAAATTGTGTTTACAAATTTTGGCACGCCCAATTAGACAATCCCTACCTTTCATCTCTTATCTTTGAAGAAGAAGAAGAAGAACAAGAAGAAGAAGAAGAAGAAGAAGAAGAAGAGAACCTCCTCCAAAGCGATCAACGAGTGAAGAGGTAAAGTCTACACCTAAAGAAGTTCCAGTCTCGTCAATGGCTTCATTCAAGTCGATAAGCTCATAGAGTTCATTGAAGAAGCGTAGAAGAACAAGTTTGAAGAAAGCTCCAAGTCATCATTTGCTTACTCCAAGCCTTACACTTAAAGGATTGATAGCCTGAGGATGTCAATGGGTTATCAACCCCCAAAGTTTCAACAGTTCGACGACAAAGGGAACCCTGAGGTAGCACATCTCCCATTTTGTGGAGACCTGCAATGACGCCAGAACTTATAGAGATCATCTTGTGAAATAGTTTGTGAGATCTCTCAAAAGGAACATATTCGATTCGTACACTGCTCTCGAGCCTAGTTCAATCGACAGTTGGGGGCAGCTTGAGCATGAGCTTCTCAACCGATTCTATAGCACAAGAAGGACTGTCAGTATAGTGGAGCTAACGAACACTCGTCAATGGAAAGATGAGCCGATGATCGACTATATCAATAGGTGGAGAAACTTTGCCTCAATTGTAGAGATCGTTCGTCTGAAGCCTCCACGATAGAATTGTGTATCCAATGGATGAAGTGAAGTCTTCAATACATCCCGAAAGAAATCCAGCCAAGAAATTTTGCAGAAATTGACTACTTGAGCTCATAACATAGAGTTGGTCATGACTGCAAGTGGGACAAGGTAGCCACCAATCCAAGAGTCCCGCAGATTTCAAGAATGGAAGGACTCCAATAAAGAGGGCAACTCATTTGATGAAATTGCGGAGGAGTTTATGGCAGTGAGAACAACGCATGTTGCTTTCCATAAGAAAGAATATAAAAGGAAAAGACAAGATGCTCCTCAAGCAAAAGAATACAAAGAAAGTTGACTCTCAAGGAAATACAACAAAAGCAATATCCCTTCTTGAACTCCGACGTCCCAGGCATATTTGACGATTTACTTGAAGCAAACCTAATCGAACTGGCAGAAATGAAGCGTCCAAAAGAAGTAGGATGAGTAAATGATCTGAAGTATTGCAAATACCATTGCTTGATGGGGCATTCAATAGAGCACTTCTTCATTTTCAAAGACAAGGTGGTACAATTGGCACAACAGGGGAAAATCTCGCTTAAAGAAGATAACGATGCTACCAATCAAGTCATGATGGAAGAAATTGTCTCCAAATACCACATCACATCAAATGAAGAAGTTGTGACTAAAGAAGACGTTAATGACACATCACCACCGCCTCAGCCTAAATTGTCCGTCACAAAACCAAATCTTGAAAAAATGCTCCATGGCGCACGAGCCTAAATTTCCTGTCACAAAATCAAATTTTGAAGAAAATCTATTGCGCACGAGCCTGAACTTCAAGTCACAAATTTTGAAGAAAGATCATTGTCGCACGAGCCTAAACTGCAGATCACTAATCTTGAAGAAAGTTTCTTGATGCACGAACTTAAACTGCACGTTACAAATCTCACGAGCTTAAACTGCACGTCACAAATCTTGAAGAATGCTCATTTACGCACGAGCCTAAACTGCACATCACAAATCTTGAAGACCACGGTCAATGACTCACGAGTCTAAACTGCATATTACTCCTAGCTCGCATGAGTATAAATTGGGCACTGCACCCTCTTCTCAAAATCACATATCTTCTCCCAACCCAGCAGCAATGGCGGTGGTGAAGGAAAAGTGTGATTATGCTCGATAGGAGAAAAGGTCTTCTCTTGTACCTCCATTTCCCGCACTGATGTCACTTTATTTGGCATTCCCTAGTAATGCGGTGTCCAAAATTGTCAAAATAGCAAACATCCTCTTGAAGTTGATAGAAATGAAGTATCCATGTTAAGAACTCAGGCCCAAATCAAATTGAAAAACTCCTCAATAAGAGTATAAACTATGAAATTTTAAAACTCGTTCTCTTCAAACAAGTCTCAAGGAAGCAATTTGTAGGCACATGAAAATTCATGACCAATCAGATCACGCCATGTGGATTTAAATAATAAAATATTAATTTATTTATATTTAGAATTTATCAAATATTATTTCCTAAATTAAATAAACAAATAATTAATATTTAACTTATTCAACATATGACGAAATCTTTCAAGATTATTTAAATATGGGATCAATGGAAACTTGCCACATAAGCTCTAGGAGGCTCACAAATCATCATAAATAGAGACTTGGAGACACACAAAAAAACACAGTGAAGGAGGAGGAAACACAGTAAGGAGTAGACCCACACACACCAAAAGAGGAGTCCATAATTCTCTCAGGCGCATTCAAGTAATCTTCGAGGTGTTCTAGGCGCTCCTCATTCAAATCCGAGGAAAAAAAAAACGTTAGATCCAAAATCAAGATCCACGATCCTTGGAGAAACGTTATCAAACAATCAAACCCTCGGAGACAAATATCAAAATTCAAGTCCACGAAGAACGGCAATAAGTTCTTCATCAAATTCAAATTAACTACGGCGTTTGATTCGGAATCAAAGCTCCCGGCCCCCGAGAAACATTATCAACCCCTCAAATCCTTGAAGAAAAAGATTGAAATTCAAGAACACGAAAAACACAATCAGATTCTTCATCAAATTCAAGTAAATCAAAAGTTCAATCCAAAAAGAATGGCAAACCTTCCAGATCAACATTACAAAAAATCAAGTCCAAGTTCAAGAAAATCGAAGGACCAAATTCCTTTGGAGATTCAAACAACACGCAAGAACTTTTGAAGATCAAATTTGAAAAAAAAAATCAAAGGAAATCTAAAGATTGAATCAACAAAACTGTATTTTGATTCAAATCAAATTTAATTGTACGCGAATTGTCTATCTATTTATTCGTAAATAAATAAATATTAAAAATTTGTGTCTATAACTGCACAAGGCTAGAAAAGCTCAGAAATTGAAAGCTTTGGAAGAAAAATAACACAAGAAGAAAAGTAAGAAACAGAGGCGAGAAAAGCCTGGTGTCCAGTCATGTCAACACTAAATTCTTTCAACTTTTTTGTATGTAATGTAGGAGAAAGAAAGTTTCGAGCTTTAGATCTGTCCGTCTATGAGCCATTTTCCATGTACTCTCTCTGAATTGAGTTGCATTTGTTTCTGGAAATACAAATTCTTTCTCATTTAAACAGCACTTAACCTAATTCTTCTTGCTTTTTCACAGAGCTTTACTTTTGACATAATCTTAACAGCACAAACCATGACATAAGCTAGTGTATGATTTTGAAAGTAACCATTTCCTGCTTGCCCATTGACATAACCAAATGTCACAAAGCCCACACATCAAACACTGTCTTCACTTCATCTCCTAAAGCCACAAAGAAAACTACATAATTATACAAAACACTTTGGATATCACTACTCACTTGGTTGCTCCTGCGACGGTGGCTGCTGCTGCGGCCACTGAAGGAACGGAGGTGGAGGCTGCCCACCATAAAGATCAACGGGCTTCCCCATTATCATCCCTGCTGCTCCAACCGGGCCCTGCGGGGGCATGTAATAGTACGGAACAGCATCTGGATTTGACCCAACTAATGGAATGGAACCCTTGGTAATGCCAAGCCCCTCTTCCTTCAACTCATCTCTGGGAATGATATCCACCAAAAAGTCGAAAACATCAGTTCTTGATATGGCTGCGGCAATGTCGTTCTTCTGCAGAGTGCGCCTCTTGTTTTCCTCCGTGTGAATCCAGGAACGTAAAGTCAGTTCCAAGATGAACATTTCGCACGCCTTGGCGAATATAACAGGAGCTTCAGCAGAAATCATCCTGACATCCTCATCGGCCTTCATTATCTTCTTTATTCGGGCGAGGGGGAGACTGTGGTTCTTGAAATCAGTGGTTTGCTCGATTTCTTGCATCTGGTTCGCCCAGAAAGCTTGGAGCTGTTGCTGATGCTGTTGGCTCTGAAAGTGTTGGGCCTGGTGGTAGGCAAGCTGTTGTTGAGGGGGGAAACTAGTTGGAGACGAAACTGTGACAGCTGGCGTGCCGGTAGCCACCATAGATGCTGTCTGAAATGGGGGAGTAGCGTAGGCCAGCGAACCACCAACTCCTGGCTGCTGTTGTTGCTGGTTATGGTGATCTGGGTGATCCATGTCTATTGAAAATTCTATGCCAACTTTAACTTAATATGTGCTCACTGCGACAGACAACGAGACATCGGCCATGTAAGAGTTGAGATAAATCAGGATCTGTCAACCTCTGGTAAGCCATAATACATGCCTTTTAGCTAATATACTTTATCCACCACACACACACACATAAATGTATGTGAATAAACAGAAAATCGACATGTATAGTATATATGAAGAATAATAAAAACCCAGGATGAATCTGTGAAACAACTATCCATTAACTCTAAGCAAAGAAAGAGATCGATTACTTTGACACAACAAAGAAAATAAAACAAGAACTGCAAGTTAAAATCGTATTGCAAATCTAATACTGATAGGAATTTTCACAGGCAAAATTGGCAAGTACATACACATATACGTGATGTCTAGGGCTTTTCTACTTTGATAATTTCTGATTTGGTGGATGGACGTTTGATATGATAAAATTAATAAATGCCCCCATCTACACTTTGATGAATTAAGAAGAAAGATTGATAAATAATACTCTTCTTTAGATCAGAAACACATCACTCAAATCCAAAACAATCAAGGGCTTTGGTTATTCACCCATTTGAAATCAACAGAAGTAAACACCGCACATGCTTGGACAAATTTTAATGCAAAGTGTTCAGTTCCACGTGCAGGAAAAGTGACGAAAGAAAATCAGCAAATAAAACATAGTTCATGAATCCATCCCTTAGCGCTAGAAAGCAAAACTTGTAAATCTGCTGACTTTTCTCTTCTCCAACTACAAGCAAAATGTTATCTGCATGTTAAAAAAGGATCCCCCAAATTTTCCTATTTGTATATGTGCAATAAATCCAAGATCCTATTATAGGCGACAATCTCACAATGGATTAAAACATCTATAATACCTTTTTTTAGATGTTCCGCGGAGGTTATGTAAAATGTCAAACAGAAATCCTTCGGAAAGAAGATTTTCCAGAAACAATGAAATGAAAATTAAGAGAGTTACAGAAAGCTTACCAAGTTCTACCTTTTCTCTACCTTATCAAATAAAACCTCGTCCCAATTTCCAACCTCGCCCAAAAATTCTTTGTGTGTTTACAAAGCTGAGCCGAAAAGAAGAAGAAGAGCTCTCCGAGAACACTAACGGAGCAAAATATTGAGCAACCCAGGACAAAAACCAGAAGAATTTAAAGGTGGCAAAATTGATTGTGTGCATACCTTACACAGTTATTTAAACAATTATATTTAATCATTAAGAAAGAAAATAGTGGCTGATCATAAGGTCAACCCAATTGTTTAAAACAAACAATTAAGAGCAAGTAAACCCGCAAGAAAATTTAATCGATGCAAACATCCGAAAATCCAATAAATGAATTGATTAAATAAAATAAGTATCCAATAAACATTTCAGCAAGGAATCATATAAAAAAAGGCAAATACACGCACCCATTTAAATCGCGAAAGCAATTAGAAATTTCTTCGGTTGCCGCAACGGGGAAACCCTAAGAAGGAGAATATAGAGGATCTGCAGAGATGGTTTATGTAGTCCAATGTAAGT
>AYJT01019222.1:0-18601 GCA_001278415.1 Ocimum tenuiflorum | reverse complement strand
TATTTTTTTATTATAAATTTATATGCAAAATATTATTGATAATAAAAGTTAGGTATAACAAAAATTTTCAGAGTTAAAATTATTAAGTCATATGTGCATTCAACTATATCAAAAGAAAGTTGAGCAAATTAGTATATTATATGAACATGAGGTATCATAATAATATTATGCTCAAATATTGAGCGTTGTGTTATTTTATACTTCTTTCCGTCATGGTTGTATGTTTAATTTATTGAAATCATGTAATTTATATACTAATTTTAGTTAACAAGCTATGACTATCTTAAGTTTAATATGTTTATTTAATAAGTTTTTTTACTCAAAATCTGAATAGCTTTACTCATTTGCACCGATTTGTCTTTGATTTGCACTCCTTATCTTTAGTATGATCCGCTACACTTACAAATTATATAAATTCCAAAATATTTGTGCAGAAAAATTTAGGGACCCGAAAAAATTTTTTGCCATAGGACCCCAGTTTTGTCAGGACCGATCTTGCTTATTTGTAAAAACTTTTTTTACACATTGATAACCACGTAGGTGTCAACGTGTATTTTAACATGCCATGTGGCTCCGTTTTAACACCATCAGTGACGGATGTTAAAATTCACTAACGAAATAGAATATTGGGTTAATTTACCACAAAATACCCTAATTGGCAAAACTTTGGATGATTTCACCTATTTATACCTTGAGGTAAACGTTACAAAATTTGAAAATAAATAATACTTCCATAATGGGTCTGAAAAATTAAGGCAAAAGAATGCCGAGTAGGATTCCCATTGGGAGAGTGCACGTGGCAGATCAACCAATGAGGCGACGAAAGAGCAGGAGTCACGTGACGAACCGATGTCATGACTCAGAATGAGGATGAATGAACCCCACATATAGGATCCATCTACATCACAACTGAATCTTCCGACCAAAACCCACATCATCTGCCCCTAACCACACACAATACATTGCATCTTTCGCACACCCATTTCGTATGAAAATCAAATAAGAAACAGTGGACGAAAGCAGAGGCAATAGAACTCTGTTCGTTCATAATAATGATTATGTTCCATAAACTTTGACATTTGTGTGATGAATTTCAGGTGGTTACTTGGATGGCTGGCTGGCTCAGTGGTCCTTACTGTGTGTACAATTGAATCAACTAATTTAATGCTGCTGCTCTCATTAAACAAACAAAAGCCTATCAACTTGCCTTCCGCGGCTGGGCTGCACTCGACATCACGCGCAACTGGCTAGCAATTTCTGTAAACGATGGCCTCATCACTGGATTCGGCGCCCAACACTCTTCCATCAGTCGTCTCCACTCTGAATCACAGAATGCTGGAATGGTCGGCCTCAGCGTGTTATTCACTATGCCTCCTGCAAGTTTTATACCACAAACCTTTACTACAAACAATTTTGCATAAAGGTAAGTAAAAATCACACTTTGTAATATATTAGATTATAATTTCCTCTCGAGTTGCTTCCTAAATTCTAAAACCTGGTAAATGAATTAGAGATTTTTTATGCATATTACTCCTTTAGTATTTTAGTTCATGAGGCAATTACAAGACATCAATAAATAAATGTATGGGAAGATATCTTGAGGCAGTGTTTGGATTTGTTTTCTAAGGAAATCTCTCTACCTAATCCCTTCTACTAAAACACAACTGAACACTGGCATGTTTTGCATTCTCATCATAATGCATCACTTTCCCCAAGAAACATTCCCTTATGAATGTAGATTCCTAACTGAACATCTACGCATATCCAAAGACCACGAGGTCGTCCATACCCATAACCACAAAGCAAATGTGTGTGAACTTGTGTTACAAACCTATGATTGCGCCATAATGCATGTTGGCATAAGGCTCCTCTCCGGTGAGTATCTCCCACAACACAATACCAAATGAAAAGACATCAACCTGCCAGGCAACCAATCAAATCCAGCAATTATATGAAATCACGTAGAAATGAAAGAGGTGCTTGAATTGACTAGCAGAACAGGTAAGTATCAGGAAGATACTAATTATAATAGTTTGCATATCTCTTTTCCTCGACTTTGCAGAGAGTTTGGAACAGTTGAACAGTGTCGGATTGCAGAGTATTGTGTGAATGAACCAGCTTATGTGATTATCATTCATTTTCTAAAACAGAAAAACCTCCTCAAACAGTGATATATCTAAATCCAGTCAGAATGAGAAAACAACTTGAAAGTATCTGGAATCTCTATCCAGGATACATCATTTTCAGGTTCCCTATCAATTCAGTTATGTGGAGTTAAACGTGTACATTACAAATCGTACCTTCTCAGAAACTTTATTGCTACTGCCATTTAATAGCTCAGGAGCCATCCAAGGCAGAGTTCCCCTAACTCCACCAGAAACCAAAGTATTCCGCTTTATTTTTGATAGACCAAAATCACCTACCTGAAAAATTGCATAGGAATGTCAGAATCAATGGGTAACACCATAGCACTGGAGATGGCGAAGGGAAGTAAAGATTCCAAAATGGTGAATTTAAAAATCTAAGAGAACTCCTGTTGAGGAATAACGAGAATTAGAAAGCATTGTTAAACAATCTTGTCGGAAAGAAGATTAAGTTCCCACGCAGACAACCTTGCATATAGGTCTTGAAGGATCTTTTAAGTTAACCAGCAAATTGTCACATTTCAGATCAAAGTGAACTATATTCTTTGAATGCAAATATTCCATTCCAAAAGCTGCATCCATGGCAATTATGAGCCGCTTACGACGATCAAGGTGTCTGCAAAGACATATAAAAACAAATCAAGTGGAAATGAAGCAACTGCAAAAGTTGACGGCATTATCCCAGGTTATTACTTTTATCCTATGTTTAACATCAATTTGATTGACAAGGTACATGCAATAGCACATCCTGATTTAGTTCTCTAATTGCTAACTGCAAGTTCCTAAATAGAAGTCAACCACAACTCAGTTGATAAAATACCTATCTTTACGGAGTAAAACATGTCGCAAAGATCCATCAACCATGAATTCTGTTACAGTAGCCAGTGTACCACCTGGTCCATCTTGCACAACACCATAAAATGCCACCACATTCGGGTGGTGAAGCTTCGAGAGAATCTCAGCTTCCCTCCAAAACTCATTGGTCTGTAATTCAGAATAAATTAATAACCAATTCAAGCAAGGTCCAAATACATGAATGGTAATACTGAAAGACAAGAATTCAAGACAAACATTGCTGCCAATATCTTCAACCTGCTCGGTATAAAATTTCAACAATGGGTAACGTTTTCTAAGCACAAACAAATTACTTATGTATATCACCGTCATGATTATACAGAGAAAAAATTACTTTTGTGTCACAGAACCAAAGAATCACATACTAGTCTCTCCTGCTCTGATTGTCGGCCAGTGAAGCAACTCTTCTTTATGCGCTTGATTGCTACATCAGAGCCTCTCCATTTTCCATGATATACAGTCCCAAATGTGCCAGAACCAAGTTCCCTCAATTCTTCAAGATCTGCATTTTGTATGATCTGCAAGCCATTTCACCAGATAGTTACGTATTCAAAGTCGGTGATTACAGGGAAGTTACTCAAGACATTTATGATCTCAACTAATTGTCATGCTCAGAACCCAAAATAAGAAACAGTAAACTGGTAGTTTTTCTCAAGGTTCAATATCAAAACATCTTTCATTCGACAATAACATTTTACAATATTTAGAATAAATTTTGAAGAATTGTTTTTAACTGTAGCATGGATTTCAACCAACTCAACAACTAAGTAGTATATGTTCTAAGAATGTTAAAAAGGTAATAATTAGAACCAACCTGCAATGAGTTGTAATCAAAATCCCCCAAAGATGGATCTAGAGGAGGTAAGCCAATATTTCTAATCCCGTCCTGAAGCATTAATTAAGTCAAACAGTCTGTTAAAGAGTAGAGCCCGGTGGAAGAAAATCAGTTATTGATATAGAAAAGAAAATACCTCATTCTCTGTATCTGGAATTTTCATATTATCAATCAAATCACTATACTGAGTACCCTCATTGACTTTAGCTGGTGATGCATTATAATTGGAATGAAGAGACATAGAAACAGGTTCTTCTCCAGCTGGTATATCTTTCTGATCATCTTTGCGATAATTCTCATGAAATCCTGGTTGACTAGGTGGAATTCCATCACTTGTAAGTGGCACAAAGTCATATGCTAAAGGAGCCCCCTCTTCAACTTTTGCAAGTCCAGATGATAATATAACATGGTCTTGATCAATAAGAGAAACATCTCTTCTCATAAACCCATCCCCTGCCAGCCTCTGGAAGAATGACCAGTGCTTAGGTTCGTGGTTTTCTATGTTCACGCTTAAACCAGCCCCATCTTTTGGTACAGGACCAATATCAGGTGAGTTATCAGAAAGAACAGCTTTTGAAAATATATCAGAAAGAAGGTCACGAGGGAACCGATCGTTGATATCAATAAGTATGTCTCCCTGTTCGGTTCTAGAAGCAGCAGCCTTCGGTTCTTCCTTAGTTCCCACAATAGTAGGAAGCTGAGAATGCTCATGAGCATCATTATCTTTGGATTGGCAGTCCACACCTCCAATCAAATGACCTGTAGGATCTTCAGAATGTTTTGTTGATTCTGCTTGGCTCTCAGATGTAAGCTTCGAACTAGCTTCCACCTCTTTCGGAACTTGACTCTCAGTTGAGGAATCTTTAACTTCAAGTGCATCTACCATTTGAGTTCTGCAGTGCCCATTATCAAAGGTTTCAGGCTCTTTGATGGGATAAGTAGACTTCAACTGCTCCGTAGGAATATCAACATTTCCATTTTGCAAGTTGTCAGCAGATCCTGAAACTAAATCTTGCTGGGGACTATCAGAGTGTGCCTGATTAACAAGAATATGGGAGTTGCGAGAATCATCTGACTTTGATATTCTGTTAAGCAACCCAGCCTGCTCTCGAGGAATTCGCTCAGAATGAAAGACCCTTTGAGGAGGAAAAGAAGCCTGAGAGTGGCTCAAATCAGCGGAATCAGATTCTGAGTTGACAGATTCAGGAGCGGGAACATTACCAGATGCACAATTCTCATCGCCAATGGATTTAGAAGGTTGGGATGTATTAACAATATCAAAAGGTTTAGAAGAATGCACAGATTCCTGGGGCCTTCCTTCAGCCTTTGTTGAAGCAAAGTCGCTGTCTACTTTAGGGATCAAAACTGGTGACTCCTCAACTGGAAAATTAACTTCTCTGTTACCATTGCTTTTACTTTCCGGTTGAATTGAACCATCAACTTTAGGTTTTGTCTCCTTTTGTTGAATTTGTGTGTCTTGTGCATCTGATGACACTGGAGACTTCCCTTCAAGATCTTTTTGTTGAGAAACAACCCCAGTAGAATATTGTGGCACGGCACTTTCTGAAGTGGCATGATATGGAGGCTGCATATTATATCCAAATTGTGGAGGATGATGCTTGCCTTCATGCACAATCTGGCCATGATATAAGTGTACGGTTTCATAAACATTGGAGGAATTTGGTAGAATAGGTTTAGAAGATTCACCAACTGTTGGTGGCACAAGAAAGCCAGCCATATGAGTCATATCTGAGGTAGTAATCCCAACAAGTTCCTTAGAAGTCCTAGCGGTGTCCCTTTCAACATTAAGAGTGTTCAGATTATTTAAATTATTCCCAGAGGAGCTTGCTAACCCACGAAACGTAGAGCTTTTCTGTGATCCAATGTCCATGCTATTAACAGCGACTACATACTTCATCTCTGAATCGCCATCAGTGTTGGCTAGACTGAAATGAGCATCTTCCAAATCTTCAAGAGAGAATAGGAACATCCGAAGCTTTCTTGATTCTTCTCTACCATTGAGTAGAACATTGCACTCCTCCATCATGTTCAATAGATCCTCATCACTTGATACAGAGACTAAAGCATCAAGATCCTCCCCAGGAAGTTGATATTTTATGGTGCGAGTCTCATCATAAATCGCTGTAGCTTTCAACCATAACTCTCGCCATGTAATGTCCTTGCTTATTCGGATAATGCGAGTTTCACCACCAACATATCTGAGCCTTCCATCACTGGGGCGAGGCAGTATTTTACCACAAAAACTGCAGAGAACCTTAAGCTTCGCTGACAAGCTATCAGATTCCCCAGATGAGGCATGCATTAGGGTGCACTGGCTGTTGTAATCTGATTTAGCATGCGGTATTGTTTGCAAAGAACCATGGTTACCTCTGTTTCCATGTAAAGACATATTTCTCTGCTCAATTTCTGTAGAACTTTTTCCCGTTGCAGCAACCATAGGAACATCTGAACCACTTTCAGATCCAGTATGACTAATGCCTAAAATGCCTTTCAGGTCCAAGTAACCAGGCACATAACTGGGATCCCCATATATATTTGGAGTGAATGGAATCTTGGGATTCACCCGGTCACGCATAAATTCGAGAGCGAACTCCTCACCAGTCTGTATAGAGTAATTAAGAACTGGTTTAGGCTCTGAAAAATTATTCTCTGTGGATATCAGACTGGAATTTGCATGACCTGAAACACCTGTCCTATGAACTAGTGATCCATGATCTTCATTTACACATTCTGATGAATATTGCATAATATTATGATTTTGCAATGGCTCCATATAAAAATATTACAATTTCCTCTTTCAAAGAAGAATTCAATGGGGACAACTGCCGACACACAAGCTGGATGAATAACCTGCAATAGCCAGACAGAAGTACCAAAAATCCCACAGCTGTTCATATGATTCGATTGAAAAAAAGTTCTCTGGCACTCACAAAATACATAAAGATAAAACTTAAGAACTTCTCTTACTTGAGATATGATGTAAGAACATAATAATCATCAACAAGAATACAGAACCAAGCGAACTGCCAAATAGTGGAACATTGCAGATTAATTTCGAATCAAGCATAGCTATTTTCTAGGATTAAAAAACATGAACACTCTTACAGGCCAGGGGATTTCCTTGCAACACGATTAACAACTACATAAAAAGAAATTTTGTTCTAAATGAAACTACATAAAATACCGTTTGGCTTAAACTCAAAATGGTGGGGGTACGCGAACCACTCAGGAAGTTAAAATATGAGCATCCAATCTCAGTCCATAACCAGCAATTAACCCACTCAACCGTTATTAAAAGTTAAAGTGACACGAAATGGAGAAAAGGGGGGTTTAACCAATGACGGGTTCCAGCAATATTCAGAGTAATCCAAAATTCATTAAAATAAGAAAAACTACCCCAGGCACCAATCAAACCAAGATTCAATCAACTCTACACATGCAAAGACAAACTGCAATTCACTAAATTATCAGTCGACAATTCCCTTAACCGTTTTCCAAGATACACATATACAAACACGCACACATAAATACAAACTAGAAATCACAATCTAATAACTTATTGGCAGCAAGAACCCTAATTTTTCGAAAACCGCGATACAAAAAGGTAAAGCAGCAGAATCAATAAAATTGCGAAAGAAATGAACAGGCAGTACTGTACCCGAAGAGGGCAATGCAGTGTGAGAACTAAGGACGGTGAGAGTTGACCAAATCAAGCATATTGCTGCGCTCCATTCCAGAGAATCAAGGGAGGAAATTTGAGTGTAGAATCGGGTAAAGGTTGGAAGGGTTTTTAATGATAATTTAAGGAAATGGTTTGACTGACAAGTTTTGGGCCCTCACAGTAATCTAATTTGCAGCTTTGCTTCCAAAGAAGGTTTAGTTTTAACGTGTTCCCTTTAAAAATTCAACAACTTCACAGGGTTTGGTGTCATTCAGTTTTCGCTGCAAAATCGTGTATACTGTTAAGGATTAATGACGCCTATAGTTTATTACATTAATAAATAGAATATTTCTGTTTCTGACGTTTTCTCCAGTTGAATAACGTAATTTTGAAAGTATATTTCATCTATATTTACTATGAAAATATAAAATGTAATTGTACAACTCAGGTTTTTCATGTTGATCCTGAGGAGTTCTAATTTTAGGTTTAGGTTTAGGGGGACATGGATCCATAGAAATAAGTTATTTATGTTGGTCTAAAAGAAGATTTTTTATTAATTCTTCTTTAAGGTATGATATTTTTTATATTTATTTTGTCACCTATTTCAAAAACGAGAGGTACAAAAAAACAAGACCTACGAATGATATATAAAAAATGAAGCATCGATCATCTATCATTTTATAAAAAAAAAAAATAATTAATATTATCATCTAGACTAATACGTTACGAAGCTAAAAAGGGTATTGATGCCTTATTGGGTACTTAATATTAGGTAAGTAAAGTAAATAGAATAAAAATATCATAATTAAATGGGTCAATAATGATCTCGAAATCATAGCTCGGCACTATGAGTAGGTTTAATTAATGCAAGGTCATATATTGCAAATTCCGAATACCGTAACTTGGCATCGAATATCTAAACTGAAGATGAAATAAGTATAACATGCGAAGATATCTCAAAAAAAGAAAAAGTACAATATGTGACATTCGTAGATCCGTTCATTTGGGATAGCCCAGTAATAAAAATGCGTATGTAAAACCCTCGAAACGAGAAAGGGTTATGATTCAAATTCCCTCTCCTCCATATCCCAACTGAAAAAAAAATAAATAAAACTCGAAGAATTTTATAGTAAACACTATTATAATAATCTTCATGCGAGATATGCGTTTTTGTCAAGTTTTCAACCCTATATTTGGAAAGAGAAAAAAAGTTGAACTTGATTTTTGGATCTAATAAGTTGATCAATTGATGACGATAAAACCGTATAACCATTGCGTCACGGACGGCTGGATTTTTGTATTTTATGTTTGGACGGTGGAAGATGCCTGCAGATTTTAGCACCTTTTCTTGCGCAAAACGGAGGCGACTTTTGTGGACAACTTCGGATCTCTTCTTCTTTAATCATCTTTGTATTTTTTTTATTTATTTTTTTAATATAACATTACGAGAAAGGTACTTTTGTTCAATTGAAAAACTTACATATATATATTATATTATTTTTAGATTATTGGGGATTGTATCTTGATCTCAAACTGTTAAAAGAAAAGAAAAAGAAGCAAGAAATACAGTTAAAACTGCAAGACTCGAAAGTTCTAAGCAACTCAAAACAAAGCCTTTTTCATTACACAAGAAAATTACATACACCACACTGAAAATCTGGATCCATATACAAAATATATATATTTGCTCCTTTTCTACAGGAAGAAAAATATGGGATATGTACATATTAAAAAATGTGGGATATGAAGTTCGAAGCTCACATGATGGTGCAGCTGGACTCTCTGGACAATAAATTTTACTCATCAGAACAGAATAAATAAAAGCATACTAATTAATATTTGTGGAAAATAAAGAAATAAAAAACTTCTTACTTCTTGGGTTTTTGGTAGCGGCTCGATATTTCTACAAACTTGTCCCACAGAGGACCAGTCTCTTGTATACTCACATTTTGAGGTCCAGAGAGATATGCCTGAACAAGAAATTGGGTACTTCTTTCTCTGCAGAAAAATTGGAAGTTGGAATATAAAATGAGAATCTTGAAAATGCAGTATTTATTATTTTTAAACTGAATATTAGATGGAGATGCAGTTTTTTATGGTATATCTGTACCTTCCATCATATTCTGATAGCCATGTCATATAAGCTGCACCAAAATACATGGATACAAAAGGCATCTTGAGATCTTCCACAGAGTTGACACTGTAACCTCTGTAGCCCAAGTCCCTAGTTTACAAGGAAAGAAAGTCATATATTTAAAATGGTGGCTTTTGTTTTCACCAGCACAGATGCATTTTGATTTATGAGTCAATATTTCCAGTTCTTCGGGCCTCAACCGGCTGCACAATTACGTTGTGCTAGATGAGAAAGTGGATGTACAGAGAGAAAATAGCGGTCTTGTTTTTCATTAGACATACTTGTAAAGCCAACATGCTGTGGGATAGTCGATTCCCATTAGCCCTGTTTGTTGTCCGACTCCATTTACAAACCGCATGCTTACCATCTCACAGAGAGCAGATAAAACAGTCTGTCCAAAAAAAAGAGACATTTTTAGCTTGATTTTGCCTGATACCCTTTTTTTTTGCCAAAATGTGATCACAAAGAAACAAATTGTAGTTCTTTTGTCTTCATAGCTGCATATCCATGTACACTATCTAGACGAAAACCCCCCTACCCTCCAAATTAATTTCCCTTATCTGGAAACAGTAGCTTTCGATTATAGCACATATTTCGGGAAATCCATGTAAATTTACTTAAAGTATCAAACACGCAGCATATTTTAATTTAAAACATGAGGCATCAAGTACTGAAATCAGAAATCAGATACTAACAGGATTATGTCCTTTATTTCTGAAGTGTTTAGCCAAGATGATTTCTGCAACCGCCTGCAAGAAAAGAAAACACAACTAGTTTAGTCAATCACTGTACAGCAGAAACTTATCATCACTGCCTTTGAGATAAACAGTTCAACAAGTGTAACAAGATCATAAGGCAATGCTCGAACAATCATAAGGCAATGCTCGAACAATTTTACGCACTAGCATGACCAAAGAAGGCTTTTCTAAAAAGAACTGAAATATGCATTTAACTTTTATCCAATTTGCGCCAAAACCTTATCCCTGTTTTTATTTGTTGAACTAACTTCTGAATTTAATATAGTATCTCGAACAACAATTTCACCACCACCATCATCATCACTTCCAAAGCCCATTGCTACTCAAATAGATTTGGGATTAACAAACTAATGACAAAAAATGCTCATTTGATTGCATCAACATCAGAAAATGTTTCCTAGCAATTCAGAACTTCCATGCCAAAAAACTCTTTGTAGGACTGAAAAGGTTACAGTCAGTAAAATTGTACAAATTCGACCAAATACATGATGCAGAAAAAATAGCAAGAAACACATGAAACCTTTTTAAAACCGCAGATAATGTGAAGGGTGAATATCACAGTCCCCATTCAAACTATTCATTGATAATCAATGAAAATTAAAAGTTTCTCACCATTACTTCAACCCGAGAAAGATAAGGATGCTTCTCTACATCATGAGAGAATCGCACATTCCCTCTTTTCTCCCCAGATTTGGTCCATTCTTTGTTTACATAAGGATTATTCCACATAGCTGCCATATCTTCAGCTGAAGTCCTTGAATTCCAAGTTGCAATTTTTGGACCTGCTCCCATACAAAAGAGTAAAAGTGAATAGGTCATATTTTTAAGAAACAAAATGAATTAAGAACTTCCAGCCACACATTTTGATTCAAATGTAAATACATATCAAGATGATGAACTGTAGCATATTGAGACAGTAATCATAAAAAACCCAAACCAGTTTGAGGAGCAGCAACTTAAATTTTAACCACTTGAAGGAAAGTTTGCAATATTCAGAGAAGTGCTGACATTCAATTGACTAACTTGGATAAAAAATACCATAGTGTTCTTCACATTTGATTTGCGAAAGTTTTATTTGTTTAACACTGTAAATTTGAAATTATAGCTGCACGGAAAAACCCAGATAGAATAGAACCATGATAAATGCGGCCTTACATATGAGTTTAACAAAAATAAGAACTTATTGCTAGTGCTAAAAGAAAAGGGTATACTAAAAAAGCTGCCCCTTTAGGAATGAAATACTGACAAAGAGAAGAGGAGGGTGGAGTTTATGTTTGCGAAATAACAAAGTACCAACATGACATTTGTTTGTGTTCTGAAATTGCAGTTATTGAATACATATTTGCAAAATAAATATTACCTTCAAGGGGTATGCGTAATTTCAAAGTTAAAGTAAGTTCATGGTAGGCACTACCTTTGCTTTGTGAAACTTCTGCAGCAGAATGTGGAGGAGCAACAAATGTAAAACCAACTCCCAAGGATTTTCTGAAACATTGGACACGTCCATTTAATCATGCAAATGCTCCCAATTGCACAATAAAGCAATCAAGGAAAGACTATTAAATTCATCTGACTCCAAACTCTATCGTAATTGATGAACAAATATGGCTGAGATTTTATGAATAACTAAAGTATATATATATATATATAGCTATATGACTACTTAAGTATTTTCCTGATGCGAATAACTGTCCTGAAGCTCCTATGCATATACTATGTAAACCATTGTCACAGCCCAAGCATGTAATAAGTTTATATGCCCGAGCCTGTAGTAAGTTTATCTGCATAGAGAAGTACTACCTGGATGGCAGACTTTCCTTGGTAGCAAGATACTTTTTCCAGTATGGCAAAGTTGACTTGTGAGTTGCTTTTTTCGTGCCACCTTTATAAGCCCTAACCATGTATTCTTCACTCCTTTCTCTGCAAAAATATTTTTGTAAGACGTGCATGTGTGTTTTATTTTTCAGAAAAAAGACCTAAGAAGGCTTAAATGCCAGCAGAATATTTCTAAGGCGGGATGCTACAAGGAAAAGGGATGAAAAATTGAAGGGACTTCCACATGCTATCCACTTACTTCTTGTCAAAGTGTGACAGCCATTTAAGATAGGCAGCTGCAAGGTAAACACTGAGAAAAGGTTTATACATGAGTTTGGAATCCACAGCCACATCGTAGGTCCTGTAACCCAACTCCCTGCAGGAAAAGTCCACTTTAACTCTTTTGCACTAGTTTGGAATAGGAAAATTGGGTTAATTGTTACCTGATCAGCCACTCAGCTGTTTTTGGCGACATTTGCATGATCCCAATCTTGACCTCGTCAGGTTTCTTGGCGTAGCTTGTAGCTAGAGTTTGTCTGCCACTCTCAATCTCCGCAATGGCACAAAGCATGTCCTATGAAAAGTGTTAACAATTATTAAACCAGAAACTGCAGAACATAGCGTGAATGCTTTAGATCTGATCTTTATCAAACTGAGCCTGAAGTGAGACCTTCTCAAAAACATAATTAAACTAAAGGGATGATTGCCGTTTAAATCACAAATTCTAATCCAATTTGCAAATTAGACACTGCTCTTGCAACATTGCAATAATGATACCATCTTTTAATTTGTAGCAGATTTGCCATCATAAAAAAATTTCAGGAAGAAAATTCGAAGTCGAACAGCAAGTTCGAATCTATAACATTTGCAAGTTCGACTTCAAATTTGTTTGATTACATAACACCCACAAGGATGTCGAATTTGCTACAAACTAAGAGGTATCATCATTATTGCGAGGTTTCAAAAGTGACTTGCCACAAACACCAATTAATAACATATTTTCCTATACATATATTATTATATGCTGCTCTTTAAAATTACTGATTATGTACTATCCACAAGAAGATTGATTGAGAAATAGATCATCATACCGGATCTATTTGAGAGCCAAAATGCCTTTGGACAACAATTCCTGCTACGGCCTGTTAAAACAAAATTCAATCACACGTCACATCTAGACGTCTTTCATGACAGCATAATTTTGGATGGACGTGATCTCCGAAGATAGAACTGAATCAAGATAATCTATTTTTTAATCTTAACTTATTGAGCACAAAATATTAGGTGATTAGAGACTGATAATCAAAGTTTTAGGCCTCAACCTGCAGCTAGACATGTATGGTACTGTAAATTTCGGGCAGAACATATAACTTCAATCAAATGAAGATCAGTGACCTAGCAACTAAATTTGGTTCAACTTACCCTCATCTCGGTCTGTGTAAGATAATGCTGACCATCAGGATCACGCGAGAGGTGGACCTTTGACCCTTTAGTCTCTCCAACACTAATCCACTCTGCTCTTACTTCAGGTATTGCCCACATGGCCTCCAAGTCCTCAGGGTCCACGCAGTCATTCCAATATTTAAAATTGATAGATTCCATCTTAAAATGTATGCCAAATGATGTACAGAGCATAACACCTAACAGCACAAGGGTCAGCACGGAATTACGCCAAAGCAAACAAGAACATATTTCTTTAAGATTCTACAAAAAGTTGATTCATACATGTAATCGGACAAAATTCTACAACCTAATTGTTTATACAATCACATATTGTGTTTGCTCGCTGTAAAGTACTGAAGCTACATCAACAGGTTATACATAGCAATGAAGCTGAAGAAAAACATCTGCCATTATATTTGAAGACTGAAGCATGTTATGATAAACTCAAAATTGTCACTAAAAAAGAAGTTTATCGACACATCGTATCATCTTAACTTGCAGGGAGCCTGCGGCAGAGGCAGAAACTGTTCCTGCGCTTGAATATCCCAATATTGATTGGAGAGTGTGGCATACAAGCCGGTTTTGCAAGGGTGAATTTGAATCCGGTATCCATTTCTAATATTAATCAAATTCGCCAATAATTTACTAGCCATAACAGAAAGAGCATGCCGCACTTTGAGAAGATTCCAATCGGCCAGTCTAAATAGATATCAAGGGAGAAGAGAGGAAGGCGATTGAACCAGGCCAACCCACGTGATGATGAAGTTCAATCGCCGAAACCATCAAAATAAACATGCAAAAGCCATCAACTTAAACAAACCAACACAATATAACTTCCTACGAACAATGAAACCTTCTGCATTTCCCTGACATAGCATAATAGTTGGCCAATATTCGACGGAAAAAAAAAGATTCTTAACACACCAACAACAATATCAGAATGCATAAAATGCATCACTCATACACCTATAAGACAAATAAAACTCATCAAAATTGACCGGAAAAAGGAAAAGTATACCTGCGATGGATAGGAATGGCGAACCAAGAGGAGGCGGGGCTGCAATCGGTGGCTGAATGGAATGATTGTGGGCTTGGATTTCAGTTCTATTGTAGGAAAAACAAAAACAAGTATCGCAAATAAATCGGATAAATGTAAGGTAATGCAATGCATCAAACGTAAATAGAAAAAAAAAGGTAAAATCGATTGATATGAAAATCGTTAGTTGGGTGGGATCTAACGACTGCTGAACTTTCCTTTTACCCGCTGAAGGGAGGCTGTCTGAGGTGACACGTGGCTTGTCCCGTCCCTTCGCGCTCCGCCATTGTCCGTAACTTCCCATATTTATACGAAAACGAAAGTGAAAAAAAGAAACACATTAACACATTAAAATATAAATATAATTTCATTAGATTTGTATACCACTATGAGATATTAATATTGTCGTTGTTTTAATGATATTAATACATAAAAATTAAATATATTTTGAACAACCACTAAAATTATACCGATATCCATAATTTCATTAATTATTTTCATATAAATGGAACTAATAAAAAAACATGCACGAGATTACCACCGGGTTGGTAAAAAACCATGGTATTGGTCAAAACATATTACATGATGGATTCGGACCGCAACTCCCTATGGTTTAAAATATTTTAAGGTTTCAGTCAAGTCGTAAATTTATTCCGATCTTTTTCATATTAGAAAAATTTATCTCAGCGTTTCATTTAGTCATATTTTTCTATCCCAAATCCATAATGGTATCAAACGGGAGTGTACATGGCAGTTAAATTCCATATGGATGCATACGTGGACGTATCACGTATTTTAATTTATTTTTTTAAATCGTCGATAACTAAAACCATGTTGTTTTCAAGAAAAACGATCTATGGGTCTTACTCATCAGAGTCCGTCATCGGATTTTTTGGGGTGGCGCGGTCGAGGGTTTCTTGTGGGTTTCGATTTTAAGCGATTTAGGGGTTTCGATGGGAGGATTTGGGAGTTTCGATTTGACGTAAACGGCATTGTTCTGCTTTATAGCCGATTTAAAACAGAAAAATTAAAACACGTGATACGTCCACGTGGAATTTAACTGCCACGTATGCGACTGTTTGACACCATCACGGACGCGGTATAAAAAAGCATGATTGAATGAAACATTGAGATAGATTTCCATAATATTAAAAAATCGGGATAGATTTACAATTTAAGTTAAACATTGGGATATTTTTCTCTATTTACCCTTTAAAATATTATATTTTGTTGTACAAAAATATTATGTTTAGTTAAAAGCACAATTTATTGTTGAGGAAATATCATGTGATAAAAAAAAGAGTAAATCACTCAAATTTCATTGTTTACGAGACAGAAAATATCATCAATATTATGAATAATGATATGATTGGGATTTCACGCCTAGGTATTGATAAAAATATCAAGTGTGCCGAAAATTATAATTAATTTTTTTGGAACAAAAATTATAATAATTTAGTTCATAAAAAGCCTCATTAACTGAAATACTGAGCACGCATTTGTTACGAGTTAATGAGTTTGAATCCACCAATATTTTCCAACTACATATAATAAAAGCGCTTGAGGACTTCCCAACGGCTAATAAAATGGCTGATGTCAGAAACGCGATTTTCGCAGCTTCATTTGGTTCGATCTTGTTAAGCGCTTACTAGTTTTATATACATAGAAGATATCAGCTTCAAAGACGAGGCATGGAATGATCCTCAATTTTAGGATATGAAAAATTTATGGTGATCTTTTTTTTGTATAAATATTTTATGTTTTTTATTTTATAAATTAAGTACAGCATAGGTAACAAAAATGAATAAAAATTAATTAAGTGATGAATATCATGCATAAATTTATAATGCATCATGCATTCCAAAAATAGTATTATACATGTATTAAAGGTATGATTTATCTCAATTATTAATAGATGTGTCAAATAATCGGAACGCAATGTATAACACCATTGTGTAGTAGGTGATCTCAACGGTTGATTTTGTAGTAGAGGATCTTAACCATTAATGCATTTTTTTCAAGACAAATTACCTTATTACCCATGGATGTGTAGCCTTTTTATATGAAAAGACCCTCTTTGAGATCCCCACACAAAGGTCTATTCGGGAACGCTCAAGTGGTGGAGATTCATGTGTAAAGATCCTCCAAATGAGAAAGCTTAGGGTTCAAATCCCCACTCCCCATCCCCCAACTAAAAAAAACTTCCCAACATAGAGGCTTCGACAATTGTTGAGCAAGTTACCAACCTGTTGCTTAGCAGTTCGTGCCGTGGAATCTTGTTCTCATTTTGTCTAAAAGATGAGATAATTATCAATACATGCCACATGTACTAATTACCATACTGCTAAATGATCGATCGAACTTGCTTGCAGAGAACACGTGCATATATTAGGATCGATGATCACCACTCTAGATGAATCGATGCGTATTAAGACTGACTGAGTCTCACGCATTATTTCAATAAAAAAGTCAACATGATATCTTCATGCTATTAAAGCACTCACTATAGGGGATCCTCGATATAATTCAAAAACTTATTAAAACTTTGTTTAAAAATAAACAAAAGAATGATCTCTACAAGAACATGTAGTTTATGGGAAAAATGACAGAATTGCAATAGAACTAGTGCCTTAGCATCATAAAACTTCATAAAAAGATGTTCATTTCTACACCCTTCATTATAAAAATCTGACAGATATAAATTTCTCACTTAACGAAGTTAAAGAACTACTAGTTTGCCCCCACCCATCGAGCAATCCAACAATATTCCTCATCTTAAGATGTGATAAATAAAATTATATTTTCAAGTTAATAAATGTATTTTTATTTTGTCCATCAATATTTTCAATATAATTATACTATACATATTAACTAGACATCATATTATATGTATAAATGAATTTAACAGAAACAAAAACAAATACAATAAAATAAATAAAAAACTTACAAAAATAAAATCTGGTGTAAAAAATTAGATCAATTTAAATGATAAATTAAAAAACTACATTTTTATTTGTTTCAAAGAAATTAGTATAATAATAAAGTTAAAATTTTGAAAAAATCAAATTGGTGAAAATATTGTGTTTTTAGAGGAAAATGATACAATGTGACTTAATCAAGCTTTTTCGTTACTTATTGTAAAAATATATATTATTATATATATAAATAGTAAATAAATAACAATACAGAGGAATAATGTCATAACATAATATTTTCTAGATGGAAAATGACAAAAAAAAATTAATAAATTATTCTAAATTTAATGTATTAATAGGCAACAAATTATTAAAAATAACTTGCAAATTTCAGAAAAACATAATCAAACTCGTGTTTTTATGAAAGGTATCTGTACAAATGATTCATAGCATCTCCAAATCTATCAAATTTAAGGTCAAATTATCACAAAATTGCACTATAACATCACAAAAAAAGAAGACCTCCCAATTTCACTATCACAAACATAACTACCATTTTTACCGAGTCAGATCACGGTGAAGCCCGAGGTGAGCTCGTAGGAGTCCGCAGCCCCTTCTTCCGATATTTCCAGAACTCGTCTTTCTTCCCTTTCTTCTTCTCCTTGAGCAAGCCTGCGCTCGCTCTGATGATCCCCATCAACGCGCTCTTATCCTTCCGATTCTTGATTTTCGCCTTCACATCGAGAATCGCCCTCAGCTTCTGGTACGATTTGGCATCGGGGACTTGGCGGTTCTTCACCATCTGTTTATGGTAGTAGAACGCCCTGCTGAAATCCCGAACCCGGACATAGGCGTATATCATCGTCGAATAAGTAACCGAATCCGGTTTCAGATTCGATGCAGCCATCTCCTTCAACAGCTGCGGCAGCTTCGATTCTTGCCCTCCCCTAGCATATGCATTCATCAGCATGTTGTATGTCATCA
>AYJT01019197.1:0-18976 GCA_001278415.1 Ocimum tenuiflorum | reverse complement strand
CATAGTGTAGTTATAAATATTCCGCTGCATAACTCTTTTGATCAAATTAAAAGCTGGTCTGTAATTTTAATTAATACTATTTTCAAAACATGACTTTTGCTTCAAGTTAAATAAATGATTACTTCCACTATTTATTCGTATCTATCTTTGGTTGCAAATTTTCTATACTCTTGTCGATCTTTAAATTCATTATTTTCCTTATATCGAGTTATCACCCGATGGGATCACGTCACTGGCTGTTATTTCACAAGGGTGAAAGTCGAGGCGTGACACCGACAATATTTTTTAGGGGTGTTACAAATGGTTTAAGGATACATAGTGTAATGCCCCCATTTTTTCGAAGAACTCCAGCCATTTAATATCTCAAAAATTCAAATTTTGGGTCTTATTAATAAGTATATTATCATATTATGGGATGATCAGATGTTATATTTCGAAGTAGAGATTCCCCGTTTAAATCATAGTTCAATTATCAAATTCGCTTGATGCATTGTAGTACGCGAAGGAGTAAGAATACTAAATAAGTAGAGTTCTTATGACTTAATTACATGTAATTAACTGCATGTGGTTTACGACCTACCCTAATAATGGTGATGATGCACGTAGTTGGAATGTTGGTTAATAAATTTAAAATTTCGTGAGGAGGATGTAAGATCGAGATATGATATTCCAACGACAGATATATTCCATGTAGTATCCGGAACAAAAATATAATGTAAGTTTTATTTGATAAAGTGGGGATAATTTGATGTGATGGATTGACAAGCCATGAATCCCCTAAATAATAGAAACCTAGTACTAGTAATTAATGCATCACAATTTACAAGGCCCTAATTAATACCCTTTAAATCATCATTTATACATATACACACATGTGTATATGTTGCATGTCTTCCAACCATAGGATAATACCCATCAATACACATACAATACACACACTCGACACTCATACGAACACACACTCGATCACACCCCCACATACATCCCATCAATTTTTTTCTTACCTTATATACATGAATATTATGACATGTATATATATACACCCATAACCCCAAACCATACAAGTATGTGGGAAGTATTTATACATGTATGAATTTCTCTATACACACACACTTCACCTAAAACACATACTACACACCTATAAATAGAGGTGTTGGACTCTCATTTCTCACCACTCCAAATCAAAGCCAAACTCTTGCCATTTCCTTTCTAGAGAGAGAAAGGGGGAGATCGATTGATCGTTAGAGAGAGAGCTAGAGAGAAAGAGAAAGAAGGAGGGATAAGCCATTGATGCAAGCTTGAAGGAGAAGCAATTCCTTGAAAAGATATCTTGGAAAGGGTGAAGGGAGAAGGAAGAGCTGAGCCCTAGCCACCATTTTAAAGGCACAATGTAGGAAACTTGATCCTTGTAGAAGGAAACCTCTTGTTGAGCATGTGATGCTTAGGAGCATGCTAGGCATACTACGTTGATGAGCATGATGATATTAAGCCTTAGTGAGAGGTAGTGATATATATAATGGATAGTTGGAGCAGGGTTTATGAGATCATGAGTATGAGCATATGATCAAATCATGTTACTATGATTCTAAGAGCATGATAGTAAGATAAGAATAGATCATGTTTATGCTCATTAGATTTGTCGGATAATGAGTCGTGGATCCTATCAAAAAGTTGGATATTGTGAGGGACGAATCGAGTTGGAATTGGGTCAAAAGTGGATAAATTAAGACAAAAGAAGTCTCGCGTCGACTGGATGGTCCAGTCGACCAACTCCTCCAAGCCGTCAATAAAATCCAGCACCGAAGAGAGTCTCGATTTGACTAGACTGACCAGTCGACCAACTCTATCGAGCAATCGTCCAGACCCCATGACTGTAGGAGTCTCGGGTCGCCAGTGGGGACCAGTCGATCAAGCCGACGGTCGATGGTACCGAGTTGACGGGCGATTCCCCGGGGAGTCGAACCAAGCCCAGACCAGCAAGAGCCCTACTTTTTTATTCTGATTCAAACCCTATTTGTTTAACCCGATACCCTTATGATCCTCAAACATCTCTAAATGTTAGAACATTGATAAACAATCTATCGAGCGATCAAATAATAAGATGAATAGTATTAGACTTAGATCGAACGCATATATGCATGCATATATTTGAGAGCCTGAGACGAAAATACTCACAATAACATTTTCGAATGAAGGTCTTGGAGTTCAGGCAAAGCATGAGCTGAGAACTTTCGAAAATCTAAACTAGCTTGGAAGCAAGGTGGGCTTTCTTATACTAAAATTAAAATCACAAATTCTTTCTTCTTGTGAAAATTAAATACTTTGATTAAAATTGAATGTGAAGCCTGAAATGTTTTGCATGACAATCTGTCCTCTCGCCAGTAATATAGTAATGGAAGAGTTATGATGAATGATGATGGTATTGATGGTGATGGTGTTGTTGATTATGATTGATGATGATTGATGATGATTGATGATGAAGAGATATAATGTGCTGGTTGATCACACTGGCTAATGACTTCCCGTGATTTGCGCATAACGACTAGTGCGGAAGACATACTCCTAGTCGGTTCTTGTTTGAATGAATGGCATATAACATGGTTATGATGCGTGCAATTGAGTAAAATATTTTTGCGGTCATGAGTAATACTTTTGAACTAAAAACCCTAATGATCTGCTTGATTGAATAGACTCTCCATTTGTATTTTTATGTACGTATGTTTTTGGCATTGTGTCCATTGAGTGCATTCGTGTACTCAGCCCTGTATATCTTTCTAAATGTGCAACTTGAGGAACAGCGAGGTTGGCAACGACCTTGAGCATTTAATTCTATTGGGTTCTTAAGAGTGCCGAGTTATGCATCGTCGTATGTATAACTTATCTATAAACTTCTCGCTGCGTAATTATTTTGCAATGAATTATGAATTGGTTTGTAACTAAACATGATAATAACCTTATCGCTTATTCACTTTTGCTCCATGAACATTGAATGATATTGACCTTACTTCATTCTTATATACCTCTTGGCATAAATTGCTTTACAGTTGTTATTACTTGAAACATGCTTCCATATATCGAGTTATCACTCGGTGGGATTGCATCGCCGATCGTTGTTTTAAAAGGGCAAAAGTCGGGGCGCGACATATAGACACAAGAATAATTATGACATGTAGGGTAAAATATTGTATAAAAGTTGATGAACAATCGAAATGTTGAATTGATTTGCAGGAATATTCTTGAATGCTTACAACTCTATCTTTAAGATATGGTTTTTTCTTTTTTTTTCCCGACTTCAACTTTAGATATCCAAAGTTGTATCCCATGTAAACACGGGTTGTCTCTTTTTTTTATATATAAATAATAACTTATATCATTCAAAATTTTATCTTTGCATCCATCTTTGAGATTGTTTTGCATAGGCATCACATATTCAAATACATCTAAACTTGTAATTATTTATATAAAGCATGTAGAGATGGATATGGACAAAGAACCCATTAGATATGTTGATCCAAAAACTCGTTGTATGCTAATAGGCAGCAGTCTACCCATATCGAGAATCTAGTTTAATCTTTCATAGGACTTGAAAACCTTGACCCGTTGGCTATAAGATATGCCAAGAACCTTGGTATGGTTGAACGCCACAAGCCCTAATTGCAAATCTTGATAAGTTCTTAAATAAATGAAATACTCTACAAAGAGTTTTTACTCACAAAAAGAATTTTCGTATATAATTCAAGTATGTCTCCAAAACATGACTGTAAGCCTATTGATAGGCCAACAAATGATTCTTTAATATTCTCACTACTTATGTAGCCTATGACCACTTAAATGTGGCAAAATGTAACCTAAAATACTATTAAATGAAATGCAAATGTAACCTAAACATAACAATCAGTATTCATGTGACCATGTTAATATCCATATGACCACGTTTACTACCAAATGACTAATGCATGTTGACCAACATTATCGGTCTTTATTTTGCTAGAAAATAAATAAAGATGGGAAAGTTACGAACTATATCTTTTAACTGTGTATTAATGAACAAAAATTATAGCCCACACAACACAAATTTGGACTCTTTATTGTGACATAAACCTATCCACTTGAATTATATTCACCATGTGGCCCAATGTCAATTTATTCTGCACTTTGTTCCTTCTATGAGCCCTTCTGTGAGCCCAAATAGTTAACATGGCATCTTTCATCTCTTTAGCCCGTGCCCTTATAATCGGTCAGTCACGCATGACTAGTGGATCCACCTTACTTGCTCTAGTCTTCTTAGGCCTAAGGAGTTCTGAGTTCGATTCTCACCAATCAATTTCACCAATTTAACATTGGCTCAACACTTGTATATTTATATGGAATATGAACTATGAGTTGATAAATCTATCCGATAAATAGAAGAAAAAACAAGGAAAAAAAGAGCAACAACTAACTTGGAGTTAAATTGGAGGTTGATCGACACTTAGCACTTGGCTGGGGTCCTTACAGAGTTGAGGATTCAAGAACTACAAGATTTTAGAATGAAAAATGAGAAAAATGATGGAAAAAGATAATTGGGTGCAATATTTTTGGGTATGAGAATTGAGAAAGCGAATAGCTAAAAAGATGTGTTATTGGCGCTCGAGATTCAAGGACTCAAACCGATAATGCAATTTACTTTTTTTTCCCCAATGGTTAATTGCTTTTTATAATTCAAATTAACTCAGGATCCTATGCTCAAGGTTGCCATCAAATATCTATTGAGGTTCGGTTTTGTTTCATGGAATAAAGACTCTAAGAAATGTGAGATGGATTTGCGAAAACACTTTTCAAAAATATTTTCGTCCCCTGAACAGATGTGCGAAGTTTTATTGATCAGAAAATATGGCGATTATAGAAGATTGTTTCTATGGAACAGTTTAGAACGAGAACGGTAGAAAATGTGACTGTATGTGAGTGCGTGTCCTAAGTGCTCAATGCATTACCTACTATACCATCAACTATTTATATAAACAATGTATGGAAGAATCCTGAACGTGTTGCATGATTTTTTCATAAATTTTTTGAAAGTTATGTGTTGATGTTGGGTTCTGTTGATCTCATCTAATGAACGTAATGATATATTAAATCAATGAGCAGTTCTAGATTTATAATTAATCACATATATAAAGATTCACACATAGAAATATAAACGAAATTACTTACAACTTCCTCCGTAGTTCGCAAGCAACACTGATCTTGATTAATTCGAGAGGGCTATGTCACACAGTATACAGGTCCAAAACTGTAGGTATCCACGTTCTATGTTAATCAGGTAAAGTATCCAACTCTCGATGTATGTTCAAACTAGGAACGCTAGGAATTCCCGGAAAAAACTACATATGTGTATTTTTGTGAATTGATAGGGAAAAAACAATTTTTTCTCCTAGAGAGGAGAAAGGAACGATTATGTTAGTTTTTAGATTTCTACTTCTCATACTCTCATTTTCAGCAAGATTATATAGTATCCGTTTTCCATATCTACTTAATTAATTAGTAATCTAATTATTAATATATTAATTATCGAGATATATATTAGCATAATATCATATCTAATACTAATCTAATTAGTATATTAATCGTAAGATATATTTGGAGATAATATATCTTTCATAATCAAATTAGGATCACAAATCTTAGAACATATCTCTCAATCTCCCACTTGGTCTAAGATTTTGATTTCAAAAATCATACAACATCTTTACACCCTTAAACTGATCAATCAACATTAAAATGTGACCTTATAGGCCTCCACTATCAATGATAATCCAATTAAAGTCTACATAAACTCATAGACTACATTGTGTAGCGTATATTGATATATGGAGAACGTTTACATAGACTGAGTAAACTGATCCTTTGGAAAAGTTTATATAATATCCCTTAATTTACGAACCACTCAATTAAGCCTAGAATTTGTTATGTGTCTATCCCAATAGCTTAATTATTTTATCTCATTTTTATTAAACAACCCTTATCGATCATGTTCAACTAATATAATTGAACACATCCCTTGTACTGGCCAACGACTTTAGCAGTCAAATAATATAGAGAACTTGAGTGTTCTTCTCGTATTCAATTGAGTAATGAATCCCATCTTAGCTCAACTATCAGTTTCTTTTACAACGCGAGATACCCAACACAAGCCGTAGCTACCTTATCTTGGAGTGCAAGCTTTGTACTTGGTCAAAGTATAAGACGGTATAAATAAAATGAATAATGACCTCAGGTCTAAGGACTATTGCATACTCCACTTATCAATAAACTATAGACATCAGAACAAATGGTCTTAAAGGTAGGGTATACTAATACTCTCTAAAGTATCCATGTGTCCATCACGAACATCTAATGTTTCATAGCCTTGAGATCAACGACATTCTCTAAGAATATGATGCAGGCCACATGCCAACCTATCACATATCATCAATATCCCGCTCTTGATGATCATTGGTTGGGGCGATTTTGGAGTCATACTCTATCATTAATGTCTCACATCATTGATAACAATATTTAATCATGGGAACGTCTATTTTATAATAATAACAAACAAATAAATTATTATTCAAAATGATGTGCACGCCTCAAATATATGTAAATGAATGTGATCAAGATAAATGTCTCTCTCTAAATTTGTTTCTAAGACACACTATCTAAAACTCCCACTAACTCAAAAAACTCATCGATGTATCTAATACTCAAGTGCAATGCTCATTTTGGCTTGAAAGTCACAAAATAAGGTTATCATTAGTGGGTACTCATCCTAATTTTATTCCATCATTTTCTATTGTTTCTCTTTCATTTAAAGTCAGAAATTTATTTGGAAACTTGTATTAGTGCACCTAATCACTAATAACTTTGAAAGTCTACCATGAAGCAAAATATTCATGAATCCTTCTAAGGTACTTGAAAATAGTTTTAACAACCTTCAAATATTCTCACCAGGATTTCTAAAATCTTCGTAGAATATTTTTATCATGCTTTCTAAAATCTTCCAAGAATACTTTCACCAAGATTTCTAAAATTTCTTAACGATGCTTAGTATATAAGCCATAGTGTAAAATCATGTCATACACGGCTAATCTTATAGCCAAGCTATATGATGCTTTTGACCTCACTGTCACTAGAAGGACAATCCTTCTTGAATAATATCAGACAAACCCATTGAAATCCTCTATTATGAGAGATCTAATGAGACACACTTTAGCATCTTAGTTTATGTGAATGTACGGTGGAGTATATCATTGTGTTTACTATAAATACATGGATCCTTTTGAATCTTGACAAAATTAAACTATTTGATTGCTTTTCAATAAAGATGTTCCAACTCATATAAAGTTGTTCCGATCTATAAATAGATTTGCGATGTCTTACACCACCTCAGTTGGTTCTCAGTTGACCATCATTCACCATTTCTTATATTCTTGGTTCTTAACCAATTCTTGATTCTAAATCAGAGATTGAATATATAAAGTGATCAATAAGTTCATTGAAGTTTAATAAGTTGGTTCTGTGTTTGTTCAATCTTATCGTTCTGAATATAAGGAGGTTATTGTCTAACATTATAGGTTTTTAAGATGATACAAGTATTGCACCATTATTCTTTTGATAACTCTCGTTGTCTGAATGTTACATACCAAAAGATATTCCCCCATTCAATAGAGCATCAAAAACTCCCACCAAATTCTTGTCTCAGTCGTTAGACATGATTTTGTCTTTTTCATTATCTTGTGTTTCTTAAGTTACCTTAAGATCTACTTCATTACAACTTTGTTTTTAGATGAATAAGAATTTCATTTTCATTCTAAATTAAAATTAATTCGATATTCTAAATATCATCATTATTTCAAAAATAATGATATACACCTTAATTCTAAATTAATATATCCATAATTAAAAGTAGCATTTTCAAACAATCACCCGGTGATCTTTTTGTGTGTAAAAATAATATATGCTCTAATTTCCATAGGATATACCACAAGATTTTTCATTTTTAGATTCGAACTTATCAATAAATCTCTTATTGGCAAATGTAATATAACTCTAAGTTTGCATATATCCAAGACTAGGCTACTTGCCATACCATAATCAGATTATGTTTTCTTTAACTGATTTAGATGAACCTTTTATTTAGAATATAAGTAGTGCTCTATAAGTCATAACCCCAAGTGATAATAAAGAGACTAGAGAAATTTATCATGGATCAAACCATGTCCAACAAGGTTTAATTGATTCTTTCGAACACCCCCATCTAATTGAGGCATTTTAGAAATCGTCCATTCTAATTGGACTCCTTATAATTTCTCGTAATTCTTAACTCTTAACTTAAGTATTATTTTTCATGATATAATCATTGAGTTTTATACTCTTCACATAGGCTCATAGCTTGAGCACCTTGTGCTGTAAGCTTTACTCAGTCACTTTTTAAGCATCTAAGCATCTTATAGAATACAACAAGACATACTTAACCTTAGTGGCATCCTCAACATATTTCTTATGATTTGCGTCGTCAAACTTTGTTAAGACAGTAGATTATTTATGAGAGATGAGACAAATTTCCATTGTCTAAGACATATTCAATGTGTTTTAATTTTAGTACCAAACATATATATCATGATCCAATCTAGAAGGTATTGACTTAGTCAATTTATTAGTTTCCAACGAAATTTCAGCAAGAAGTCTAACATATTAATGTGATAAGAAAATAATTAAAGAAAAATTAGAAAAAAGTAGACAACATTATCACATTCACATGACTAACCAAACAAGACCTTTTGTTTTGATTAGCTCCCACTAATTTTAAAATATCTGGCGCCCCCAAAAACGCAGGAATACGAATTTATATCCAATATAAAGTTTAGTGGACCAAGATCCTAGTAAACTATTTTTTCAACATTTTCTATAGTTGATAACTGCAATAATATCACTTAGTAGGCCTCTAAGCCAATTTCAAAATAATTTTGCAACTCTTGGCTGGTTAATCTAATTAATCGGTGTCCTTAAATTATGTTGAACGTATGACACCAAAAAAATTCAAGCAAGTCAACCTCATCACGCGATACCAACAACGGATATATGAATGAACCTTGGTCTTGTCAACTCAGAGTAAACACTATGTTGCAAATACCCCAGACCGAAGAGATTTTTTACACTCAAGCAATTATGATAGACAACTTGTATTTGAAATGGGGATTAATATGTGATTCTAATTGTTTAAACTAATATTGAATATTTCTTCTGATAACCAACTATCGGGCACAGCCTACCGAGATACATAAATGTGGACCACAAATATTAGGCGCGGTCTACCCAAACATAAAATACAGACTGTAAATATTGGACGCCGCCTACACAAACATGCATTGCGGTCTCTAACTACTTTAGTTAAAAGGAAATATGATAAATCATATAATCAAATTATAAACAAATATATCATGTTGAGCACATATTGTAAACACGTAATCTCTATATTTAATATATATTAATCCAATTAATACATTTTATTCAAATTAATTTAATGGGTTAAAATTATTTAATGTAATGCCATGTCCTTTCTAGGTCTAGTGCATTACTTTATTAAGAAGTAATAATTTATAATCAAACAAAAACAAACAAAGGAATCATAATTAATTCGAGAATTCATCGAGTCTCACAACAATGTTCACAATAGTTCACATAATGAGAGTTTGAACAACGGAATAAAATGGTTGGAATACATATATGAAGATACATATTGTTGTGCAATTTAGTTCACAAAATCGTCCAGCCGCCCAACGTCTCTAACTCCACTCACGCTCAACCTGCACGTTTCAAAATACATGCATGGCTGAGTACATTTGTACTCAATGAACACGTTGCCAAAAATAATACATAAATAAAAGCAGGAACTGTCAGAATTCATCAAGGACAAACACATGGAGTTTTAGTTCATTTGAAATACTCCCATGTTCGTCAAAATCATATTATGCATTTTTATACCAAGTTTGAGTTTTAGTTCTGTCCATCTACACTATCTGTTATCATGTTTGAACTGCGAAATAGGCGTTCTTCCATAGTCACAATGTCCATTCCATTTGGAAGGCACCAATAGTACACTAGTCCTTACACTTCTATCTTTGAGACTCGATCGAATATTAATAAATGACAACATCATTTAATACTGGGCTCTGACCGTATTTGCCGGTTCAGATTTACAACCTCTATAACTGCCACCCAATTAGAGGACATGTAGATAATCAAAACATTTTATTCTTGACAGTTCAATTTCATTGAAGAAGCGCATGATTTTGATAAAGCAGTAAAACATTTGCTTTTAAGTTTAATTTATTGGAAAGCCCACCTCGATAATAGTGCTAGCTCTAGCTTCAATGGCCTCACCGACTGCTTGTCTTGAGATTGTCGAGTTCTCAATCACCTTCACGAATTAACACAAGTGAGGATTTTTGTTTGCGTATAAATCTTTATGATATAATGATTGAGAGCTTTATGATATATTTGTTGGCATATAAATCTTGTTGAGTTTATTTAATTGTACGAGTCTAAGTTGAGGTTGGATTGGTATGAATCAGAGGTTTGACTTAAATCGAAGTGGTTGACTCTTGATTCTTTGTATTTGATGTGAATAATCATGTTTCAAAGTTGGAATATAAGTTATGAGGGCTTAGGTTGAGTAATCAGAGCAATACAGGGCTATTCGGTTGAATGGGGGTGTTTTGGGTCGAACGGACACTTGTCAAACGATATGGTTCGAAGGAAATGACCCCCATTCGGTTGAATGGATTGCCCTATTCGACCGAATGGGTTGTTCGTAGGGTTCATTTGATCAAAATCATCTGAAACATCCAAGTGCTTGACAACTGGCAGGGTATTTGGTCGAACAGGGTCACCCATTCAATCGAATGCCTAGGTGGAAGGTCGCGCATGCAAAATATGCAAGGATTCGGTCGAATAGGAAGGCATTCGATTGAATGGTCTAAGCCATTCAATCAAATGACAGCAATTTGCCCTCCCTCGTGAATGGTGAAAAACTCCTGGTCTTCGATCCTAGGCTCGATTTTATCAATTTTTCTAGTCCCCCAGAGAAAGATTAAGGGTCCTCGAGATTCAATAAACATTTAGGTTCATCTAAAAACATATTTTTTCCAATGCAATCAAGGATCCAAGTTCAAGGATTTCACACATGCATGAATCAAAGCTCAAAAGATACAACAATGGTGTGAGGTTCATATATCCACGAAAATATAGTCAAGATTGGGTATCAAAACACCAAGAACAATGTTCCAATCAATATCTCATCATGTATTTCAAGTTTGAGCAAGTAGTTAATCTCTCCTTAAAGAACACCAATATTGTACAAGAACTTCATGGACATGCTGTTGAGGTTCAATTTTGATTGTTAGAATGATCTAGGCTCTAAGTAGGAAAATAAATCGGACACCAAGACTTTCAGAAAGGTTTATAGTCCCCTGAAATGGACTGGCTATTATTTTATAGAGTAATTTGGGTGAAATTATAGTGTTTCTCGACAAGGAGCTTATTGGAGAAGATGATCAGTTTTTTATTGTATATATGCGTGAATTGGATTGTGTGTGCGCAGTAGGAAAGCACTATTTATAATGTTACATTGATAAAATCTAAATAATTCCTAAGCTAAGTGCTCTATTTGTAAATACCCCAGGGGGCGATTTGCAAATACAGCTGGGGAGGTTGGAGTCACTCCTTCCCCCTTATGTTGAGTCAGCAAGGAATCATTCTGGATCCTTCCAGCACGTGGGCTGCACGTGCCGAGAATCTCAACGTTGGGTCTAGAGATGCTTTGAAGCCTAGTACTCATGCTAGCTTCAAACCCTGAGGGGCCTTCGAGATAGGATGCTCGTGCTAAATCTATCGACTGGGGTCCTTACGCACGAAGCTGGTGTTCCAGAGTTTTGATCAATGTATGAGGTTAAATGAATATTTTGGCCCAAAACACATGTTATGGAGTGAGGTCTCATTGTGGTTACCTCAGTTGATTAGACTGAAGAGATGAAGACAATTGTTGGGGGTGGCTTTAAGCTGCAACAAGGATTCCTTGTCCTTTCCAAATCCAATGTTGAATGAGAGAATTTTGGGGTGCACTTTGAAGTGGCCTCAACACATCAGTAAAATGGAAGAATGTGAAGGAGAACTCGGGGTTATCCCTTTCTATACTTGGAGAGAAAAGGTTTAGGGTTTTAAGGGCACCTTGAGTTATAGCTTGTATCTTATTATAACTCAATTTCATGACATAAGTCTCGTAACACTTGTTATACACTTTATTATTCGAGTTCATGACTTCTAAATAATAACTCTCGTATTATTATTTTGTCCCACCTTTGGGAAAATAATTAAATAATTTAAATAAAAATAATTACGAAATTACGGCTGCTACATTTAATCTCCGAATTATGTGCATATTCTAAATATGTTGATTATTTCCAAAATAACGAATTCTATTAATTCCAAATTAATCTACATATATATGTGTGCTCTGATTCTTTCATTATTCAAAATAATGTAACTCATCTTAATTCTAAATTTATTTTAACATACATATTCAAAAGATTATCATTATTTCAAAATAATGACACTCATATATAGAGAGCCAAAATATCCATTTAATCTCGACCATTGACCACAAGGCTAGGATACCAACTTTGAGGACATCGCCTCGAACCCCAGCCTCAGCAGAGCTCTCGAAGCCTCTAACATGCTCGAAGCGACCACCCTCTCGATGAATCAAGTACCCCCATCTCGAGGGCCCTCTCAGGGTCCGAACAACGAGCATCGATGTCGTTCTGGGCTCAGCCTCGAGATTCCCAGCACGTGCAGCCCACGTGCTGGAAGGATCCAGAATGATTCCTTCTGCTGACTCAGCATAGGGGGGAACGTGTGAACCTAACTGTCCCCAACTGTATTTGTAGATCGACCCCTAGAGTATTTGCAATTAGGCCCTACAGATAGGAATTATTTAGTTCTCTCAATGAAACTGTATAAAAGTGCACTCACACCACGCATACACATTCCTATTCACCCACATTTACTGTATCACTCCAATCGCTTTCACCGACGAGAAGCTTTGTAACTTTCACTCAATTACTATATAGAATACTAGCAAGTCCATTTCAGGGGACTATAAACCTTCCTAGAAGTCTTGGTGTCAGATTTACTTTCTCGCTTAGAGTCTCAATCATTCAAATGATAAAAAATAAACCTCAACAAACTGGCGCCCATAATGGGGCTCTAGGCGTTGAACTGTTGATCGGAATCACCTTCACCTTCCAAACCGCTAATCCAATCATACATCTTTTTCATTGAATATCTTAAAATCATCTGCGATGTCTACCAATCCACTACTCACCGAAAATCAACCACATACCACTGCTGCACCTAGTAATTCCACCGGTGGGCAGGCCCTCGGGAACGTGCCTAGATCGTCACCTGCTACCTCAGAATTTTGAGAGTTGATAGCAGTGAAACATACGACCAAACTTTAAATATCAAATCCATTGATTACCTATAAGGTTTAATTTATCTACGGTAGAACTTAGACATCTAACTACTGACTTAGACAAAACACGGGTTGAATAATGAGTTTATTTAAACTAAATTTAACTAGCACAGAAATTAAATGAAAGCAAAGTAAATCACAGATTCCAGAGAAATCAATAAAATAAATATCAGATCCTAGGCAATCTACTCCGATTATGTTCATTCAAGTTTTAAAAAAGTTAATCCAACTTTATTTAATCTAATGCATGTGAAACATCAGTTAAGTTGTTCTAAGTCATCCTGACTAGGGTACAACAGAAAATGAAAATAAGATTGTCATTAAATCATGACTAGGGTATCTGACGCATCCTACTCTTGATAGTCTTTACGGATCTCTGCTCCTACGAATCTAACTCCTGACTAGGGTAGTTAATTACCGTATCCTTAATTCACGCTTCCTTATTCTTTAATTTATTCTGACTAGGATATAAATCGATGAACAAGTATTGCAAATAGTTGATCAGACCATCCACAAATTAAATCAAGCTCGACGGAACTAAGAAACAATGCGAAAAGATGGAAAAGCTAAAACTTTATTAAGAACTTAAACAATCCATATTAGTTTCAATCCCTAGAATCTGAAAAATACTCTATCCAGAAAACATAATTGATCCCGACAACATCAAATCATTAAAATCAAAGCAAAACATAGAAAAATGCTAGAAAAACTCTGAATCTATGAATCTGGATCTTGAATCATTTGCTGTGAGCTCTCACATGTGTTCTCCAACCTTGACTCTCGAACAATACTACTTATATTTCGAACAGGTCATCCACATGAGGTATTTATAGGCCAAGATGTGATAAGGACCGAGCAGGGGCAATTCTGTAATTTTTGGAAAATTTTAAAAAAATCATGATACCCGATCGAGTCAATTGGACACTCGATGGAGTCGATCAGGTCCTATCCCTAGCAAAAATCCCGAAAACTTCAAAACTCCCTGGAATTGTCTTTCAACTTGATCGACACCCTGATCGACGGTCCCGATCGAGTCGATCGAAATCTGATCGAGTCGATAAGATTCTCCTCCAACTTTCTCCAAATTCCGAAGTTCTCTCAAATGATCTGCCCACTTGATCGACACCTTACATTTGGCTAATTAACCTGATTGGGTCGATCAAAACTTGATCGAGTCGATCCTCTCACAACTTTTAGGATTTGCCAATTTTTACTTATTTTCACCTAAAAACTCACAAAACACGATTAAAGCTACCTAGAGCACAAAATATGCAAAACATTTCCAAAAACATTAATAAGTGGGTATTTTCTACCTAAAATCTAACAAACTACGACTCAAAACACACATAAAAATACTTAAAATACACATTTATCAAATCTCCCAAACTTAAACTTTTGATCGTCCTCGATCAAACTATCAAAGAACTTAGTTAGACTAGAAGCAAATAACAGTGCAATATCTCAACCTAGAAAAATTAAACATACAACTCACAAGCATCAAATCACCGAGCACCATGATCAAATAAAAATTAAATCAATAGGCCAATCCTTACAAAAGGTTCAATAAAAATTTCACTCACTCTCAAAGTGTTAAAGATTCAAAATGGAAGCACTCATCACAATATCAAGCATCAAAATTCTCATAGGCTTGCCTTTTATCTATTTCTCCACCGAATTTTGTATACTCAGTTTAAAAATCAATTAGGACTTTATTAAAGTTGTAACGTAAGCTTCTTAAGAGGTGGTCACATTCTTGACTAAATTTAACATACAATCCATTAATAAACTTCAGTTCCCAATCCTCTACAACCATCAACAATCCCATCCTCCAATATTTTCTCTTTTTTCTTTTTTCAAAATTCTTTATATTTGCCTTCAAGTTTTTTCACGGCTCTTTTTTTTTTCACATCATTTTTTTTTTCAAATTTTTATGGCTTTAAGAGCATTCACATTTATGAATTCACTATCAATTTTTGGAACCTTACAAACTTTATCAGCTCAAACCATCCTTCCAAACTTATTTTAAACCACATTATCAAATCACCCATCATTAACCACAACAATCGGCTCACCTGGACTACCTCAATTCTAAGAACAAAAACAATCATAGGCTCAAATTGGCCAACAAGGAATGCATATTCAACACAACATGGGTCAAAACAGAAGGGATAAAATAAATTCAGGTAACAAAAATGGCCTAAAATCACTTTCCTAACCTGAGTATAACCTATCAATCTTAAAATAGAATCAAGGCAACTTCTAGGAACTCCTAACTCAATATCGCCCCTCCGAAAGGAAAAAAATTCATCAATTTCAATCGAGGCTCAAAATTTTACTAGAAAATCGGCTTTCGACTAACCTGTTAACTCGATAACTAAAATCACATAGCACTTACCTAAAACAATACCTATTTAGTGTATGTCAACTTTACTGAATATCCTCGATATGTTACCTCTCAGACTCACCCTGTCTCTCATCTAGCTATCACAACAACGACTCAATGGAGTAAGTAAATGGAAATTCGATCACACACACACAAGCGAACAATAAAATACCCACTAATAAGAAATAAATCACAAATGTCAAACATGAACATGCATAACCATGACCATAGACAAAATAATCACATCCAACAACCTACAATACAGAGCATGTCAATATCAATAATCATACAACCCAATCAAATAGCCATCAGAAATCAATCACAATTGAACAACCCTCAACAAAGAAACGTAAAAGAAGAAAAAGAAAAACAAACCACTACCACACTTCACGGATCTTATCCCTTTCCCAAACTTAGAATGCTCCGCCACTAAGTTTGGGACAAAGATCATTGGTGAAATATGGTCTAGCTCTCATCCTCCTCATCAGAACTTTAAATCTTGTTCCCAGGCCGAATCCATCTTCGCAGCTGTCGCCGACCATACCAGTACGCCTGCTTCTACTGTATGTTGTCCACGTGAATCTCCAAATGGTCCATGCGACTAGTGATGTCGGTCACGAACGGCGTGAACTGCTCATCCCTCCAAGTCGTGAGGGTCTGGCCAATGCTCTCCAAGCACTGGTCATGGCCTGTCAACCACCGGGTGAACCATAGTTGGGCCTGATCATCACTTGCATTACCGGGGTTATCAGCTTGGCCGCCCTCTACATAGCTGCCTTGGCCATACACCGGTGGTGAAGCAGGTGGTTGTGGTGGCATGTCGTCCTGAATGTGCGGCTCCTGATACAGACCTTCATCTACAACTCGACCGGCTTGAATTGCAGCAATATGGGCATGAGAGTTCATTAACCAGTTCTCCTATCTCCAAATGGTGGTGAGCTCGATGTTGGGAAGAATAAAGGGCCGATCACCTGCATTGAGGATGTATTGAAGCTCTCTGTGGTCAGATGTGGTGATTTTACAATTCTCACAGCTTCGCATTTGGAATGTACAAGATGAGATGGCCTCTTTGTTGGTGAGGTCAATCCCAGCAGCTTGGAGGACCGGAGTGATGAGGCTACCACACAGAATACGCCCTTTCGTGGAGTTGTGGAAGGCTTGCCAGTTCTGGACAGCGAAGTGGGCAAGGGACATCTTATGCCCTCAAATCATAGCATACAACACCATCAGCTCGTTCGCAGTCACATGGCCACTATCATGGCGGCCAAATACTGTGTTCCCCAATATCCGTTCTATGTACCGAATGACTGGGTTCTTGATTCTTGAACTCTTGAGGTTATGATGCTGGAATGCATACCTTGTTGTTCCGCTAATCGCTTCCCAGAACTTAGCTTGATCAAACCCTATAGGCCAGCTGACGTCGTTCTCAAGATTGACACCAAATGCCCGATCTATCACTTTTCGAGTAAACTGGAATAAACCGTTGGGCTCTGTTTTGAAGGAGATGCCGCTCGGACTCCCATTAGGGTGGTAGTGGACCTCCAATATAGCGAAGAAGTCCCTAATCAACTCCTCATATGTGGGCCATTGGTGCTCATTTCTGTTGGCCCACCCGATTCTAGCGATCATTGCCTCCGCATCATGTCGGATGCCGAGGCAATCCATCCATTCCTCGTTGGGGTACCGCGCACCAACGACAGCCATCTTGAGCTGGGCGTTGTATCAGGCCTAGTCATTCTCTGTGAAGAAAATCTCACCCTCCAAGTCGGTGAATTGCTGGTCGACGGCTCTTGGTTGTGGGCATGCTTCGATCGGTATTCACTCCATGGTGCCATAGCTCATGCAAGGTGGATGCTAGTGCATATTTTCACAAAAAACCAACTGACTCAAACAATCAACAATCACAAAAATAACTAAACACACTACGACATGCATGGGCGTTTTAAGGCTAGCACAGACATCATCCCCCATTATCAACTTGACGCGAATTTCGGTGAAAATTAAGCACCGACTCATAAAAATTGGCCATAAAATATCCTGAGACTATCCTCCATCCCCCATCATACATGATCAATCACCCAACACTTAACGATTTCCATGGAAATGACTAATCGAAGCAAAAAAAATAAATAATTAATCATCCAAAATATAAGAGAAATTGCTAAACATCGGTGACCTCACCCAAACTACAACTCAACTATGCATAATTCTTCATATCAACACCATAATCACATAACGTGACCATCAATTCCATTGAATAATCAAATTCACCAAAAAATTCCTAACTTCAAGTGTTGGAGCCCTACTTTTCAAAATTTAGGCAAATTGCACCGTGAAACAACCATAAGACAAGTTCCTCATGCAAAATAAAATCGAGCATTGAAGCAAAAATCCAACAAAATTCATCAAACCCTATGGTCTAAGCAATTTAGCACTTTCCACCATTAAAATCACATAAAATTCATGAATGACCGATACTGTGCAAGTTTTGATTGGGTAGATCCGGAGAGGTCAGGTTTTAATTGGGGGGATTCTTTGATGACCGATCGACCTAATCGGAGGGCCGATTGAGTCGATTTTCTCATAAGACTACAGCAATCCCTGCAGATTAGCGAAAATCCCCATTTCACATAGGAACAACTTCCGGCCTCCAAAACACCGATATTATCATTCACACACCTGCAAAATAGTCATATAGGCCTAAAAAGTTTAAAATTAAGACCTACGGACTCACGACTCAAAATATGACCTACCAAGTACATGAAACGCCTCAAAACCAAAGAACTCAACTACCTAAAATGCAAGAACATCAACAAAACAGGATAAACGCTGGGTTATTGATGCACCTTTTCTTTAATGGTAAATGGCTCGCAACAATAAAAAGATCGAACTCAGGGACTAGGTATAAAGAAACATCGTCAAGCACTAATTCGTATCAGTATCCCTATGGTCTAGTCGAATTAATAGAGAGTTGATTTTAAGTAATTCAAAATGAAAAGGCAACAAGATTTAAACAACACAATTAATAAAGCAACGGCGAT
>AYJT01019181.1:0-10538 GCA_001278415.1 Ocimum tenuiflorum | reverse complement strand
ATTTCTTGAGGGAGAATCGAGGCCATCTTTTGTTCTAGGGGAGGCGCGGTCTTCTTCGCGGTTCGAGATGTGTTGGCCTCGACATTTTTCTTCTTTCTGCCCGACAGACGAGCTGCCACTTCGACAAAGTCAACCAGGCCAGCCATAGCTGAAGCTTTCTCAAAATCTTGAAAAGGAACGAGTCCCCGTGCTCGTCCTTCAGGTATGCGGATCGAGGTGAAGGATCGTTCTTCGATGGACTTAACCATCTTTATGCGGGCGTCCTCAACTTCGGTCAAGATGGTTGGCTCGTACAATACCACAAAAAACATAAGATCAGCACGCGGGACCTCAATGAATAAAGTGTAAAAAGACTCACGATGAAACCTACAATTGCTGACCCAAAATTTGGTGTGTGGTTGGGGTCCTGATAGACAAATTCCTTCTTCTAACCGGGGTTTGTTGGAAGGCAGACCGGCAATAAAAATTTCCTCAAGGCCTCGCCTAGTGGGGTAACAGGTCTCATCCTTTTGAGATACCAACGCATACAAAAAAATTGAATTCCCTAATGGTCGGGGTCCCGAGCCCCTCCCTCAGAAATAAAGACAGAGTACCCAATAAATGACACCAAGAAGCCGACAGAAGTTGGATGGGACAAATCACATAGAACTTGAGAACTTCAATAAGAACGGGATGAAGAAGGTCGACCTTTTTCTTTAGCATATGGACAGTGAAGGAAAAGAAGCCCTCCGAAGGATGAACCATATTATCTCCCGGGTCGGGAAGTCTATAACCAGAATTGGAGTCCAATATGGACCTATTTAGTAAATCAATCATCGTAGAATCGAAAATGATGCTCCAAAAACCAAGGGATTATCACCAAGACCATCGGAACCACTAGTAGAGGCCACTGCAACAAGAAAATAAAAACAAACAGAAAGGGGATTGACCAGAAAATGAAGAGGGACGGTGACCGGAAACCCTAAGGCAGCAGGAACGAAAAATCAAATCAAGGGGTAAGAGAACGTATTATAAAGGAAAAAGCAGAAGTCAAAAAGACGTCACAAAAACCAAAGCGGCGTCTGACACTGCACGGATACCAACAGTTGTCGTGTCACCGAAGTTAAAAATTGGGTCTGACACCACTGGGGCTTGCCTCGAGCCCGAAGTTAAAAATCGGGTTTGACACCACCCGGGCTCGCCTCGAGCCCGAAGTGGGACTCGTCTCGAGCCCAAAATTAAGCTCTAATTTGATAATGGTCAGAATACACTCTAAAAACCAAAATTGAGTCGAACATCACTGAAAGCAGTGCCTCCACTAAGGGACGAAGATAGTTGACAAAAAGGAATAAAGGGGTTATTATTGGAGATAAAAGTTATTCCTGCCCATTAAGAAGGCCCACCTCGAAAACTGTATCAGAAGCCGCGACCCAGCTGTCAAAAAATCGGCCCAACACCACCAGCCCACGGATCGATCCGCGACCGAAAGTCGAACCGGATCTCAACTCAGCACTATGGCTACCCCCAATTTCTGCGGAACACGGACCCCACGTAGGGACACAACCCGAGGGGGAAACGCAACCCACTAACCAATATCTGTAACTAACAAACCACTTGTATAAATAGAACCCCACGGTGGGGAAGAATGAGATTCCAACCCATAGTTCTTGTTCAATTCTTGTGTTTTTGTGATTTTATTTGTTATTTCTTACGAAAAATTCCATTGTTTTAGCTCACGAGAATTTCACCCACAGCACTAGTATCGAAGGAATCGAAATTTAACAGGTTTGTGTTGTTTTTTTTATATTTTTTTGTTGGAGAATGATAGAATGATGTCGGTTTGTGTTGGGTAAATGGTAATTGAGTTTTTAATTTACCGAAGATGGTTCGAATTAGCTCCTTCGTACATATTTCTCCCACGTGAAATATAGCTCGAGTTTGGGGGAAAGTAAAATAAGATTAATTCATATGTGAGTCGAAATTTACCTGAAAATGAATTTCGCTACCTTAAATTATTTATTTGTAATTAAATATAATTCATATAAACATTTTAGCAAAACTGTTTCATGTTTGACATTTGTAATTAGGTTCTTTCGTCCACGTACTAAAGCCAAAATAACTATGATTTCGCATTGAAAAGCGATTTTTTTGCATAATTCCAATTCTTTTAGGAATTGTTTCAAAAAGTACACAAAATTATATATTGAATTTACATAATTAATTTACTGATATTGCCTTAGTAAAATGTTATTTTTTGAGTAAAAAATGTATGAAATACTGTGTTGCATGTTTAATCGGTGTAATGGTACTAAATATATAAATCCATGGTTTTAAAGTAAAAACATGAACGAAATATTGTAACATTAATCTTAACAAATTAATATAGTACATATAGGAATTATTTTATAAATTAAAAGAAATCTTGATTACGAACAATTAATATAGTTAATTGTGAATTTTTTTTATTCAGAATAATGTATTAATGCTAAGGAATAAATATAATTTCAAAACGGCGCGTTCGTTTTAATCATTTTTTTTTTCGGGTAATGGCATCCTTATTTGATACGGTTTTTATATGGAAAGAATAAATCATGGTGCCTGAAAAAAATTGCTTAAAAGTAATTACAATTAAATTAGAGCTCCAATATAAAATAGGCACTCTTGCTCTATAAATGATAAAAATAGCCATATTTATAAAATCATTTACGATATAATCAAATTGATGTTTTTGCCCCATTTTTCTGATTTTTTTCGAATAAATCAACCAATGATTGACTATGATCGGTTAATTATTAGGAAATTTTGTGACGAAATCGCCGATCAAACCATCAATTATTTAAATTTACATTTGTAAATTAAAAATTTTAATTTAAATTCGACAAAACCGTCGGCGAAATCGTAATTTGATATTTAATTTGAAATATCTGAAATATTACCGAACCCTACTAAACCGTTGGCAAAACAACCAGCAAAACCACTGGTAGAACCGGTCAAAGTCTTGAAAATTATGTTGATGTGATATTCGATTCTCCCTCTTTAAAATTGAGACTTTGCTCATTCGCCCCACACACAACTAAACCAAGTGTCCAGATATTTGGCGAGAAAGGGACGGCGAAACAACGACAAAATCAATTGGCGAAACACGACAATAAATCCAACAACTAAATAGGCGAATCGTGAGTAGCAAATCAGCTAAATCGTAGAACATTTAATACCAACCTTAATGGACAATGTAGATGAGGTTAGTCATTTTTTTTTGTTCTCGTTCACTCTGACCACGTTGTTTGTTTTGTAATTACGTGTTTATTTTGTAAAATGTTTTGTAATTATGATAAATTAGTTATTTAATATTACTTAATTTTTAAGATTAATGTATTTGTTATGATTAGGCGAGTGATTATGCATAATTTGTTAATGCAATTGTTGTAGTTTATTTATTTTACATTATTAATTAAAATTGATCTATTAATTGAAATTATTGTAGTCGATTCATTGTATTATAGATTGAATTTGATTTATTAATAGAAACGTTGCATTATTGTTTAGACATTTACTAATGTTAGTTGGAAGTAATATTGAAAGTTAGGATGATAGTTAATTATGTATTGCGTTGTGTTTATGCAGTCCGTTTTTGTGTGCCCCGATTTTTTGGGTTATATTCCCAAAGTTAATGTTTATTGTAAGATGGAGATAGTTGAAATTATTATTATGACTCTTACTGCAGTGGGTGGTCTCGGTCTTGTAGAACGATTCTAAAAATGATGTTTTTGAGCATTTTTAGGATGACGTAAACCAGGTAACATGGTCAACAATATTTTGTTTTCCTTTTTGACCCACCAAATCCTTATGGAATATGATAGTCAATTATGGTTTAGGGTGGGGCACAATGTAGTTAAAATCGCGATCCTACATGAAAAATTGATCCTGGATCGCATAGAATTATTTTTTATAGTAGAATCAGAGCAGGATCAGTAAGATTGGTGGGATCGTCCCACCACAATACACTTTATTTAAATAAATAGCAAAAATAATAAGATTTCTTTGGTGGTTGAGTTGGCCACAATACACTTTATTTAAATAAATAGCAAAAATAATAAGATTTCTTTGGTGGTTGAGTTGGTTGGCGTGTGTTCGTTGCAACCCAGGCATCCTAGGTTCAAATCCCCCTTCGTACTTTTTTTTGCACTCTTTTTTCTTCTCTTGTTTTACTATTTAATAATATGTGCACTCTTTTTTCCTTCCTTTTCTTTTTTAACTAATGTTCAATTTTTAATTTTTTCTAATTTGATATTTCACTTTTCCAATTTTATCTACATTATTTTATTATGAACAACTTTTACTATTTCATTTCCATTAGTTTTTCTTATTTTTCTTTTCATTTTTGAATTCATTTCCTCTGAATTTCTTTTGTATTTTTTTCATAATTTTATTTTCTTTTCGTTTTTCTCTTCCTCACCCTTTCTTCTCATTTTGAATTTTTCCTCTAAGAAGATTGTTTATTGTAACTAATATTACTGATTCTATTTATTATTTAATTATACTTGTGAATTTTATATTAACATTCTTTTCTTTGTTTGCAATTTAACTTCATTTTTCATCTTTTTCCTCATTATGTATCTATTTGTTTTATCCTTTTTACATGTGATTTATGTAATTTTTTTTTGTTGAGTTTGATAAATTTTAATATAAAAAATAGTCATTTTGAATTTTTGAGATATTCTACTTGAGGTTAATTTTATTTATAGAACCATTATCAAAGATAAATTGAATGTATTTTGTTTTCCTACTCATTATAAGCATTGAAATATCTTTTTTAAGTTCTTATTTTTTTTTTAAAGTTCGTTACATTTATATAGTTGTATATTTTGCTAAAATGTTATTTTGGACTACTTGCAGTAAGCCAATTGAGCTAAATAACAATTATTGAACTTAAAATATTTGTTTTGATAAAGATTTGTACTTTATTGTTAATTTTAAGTTGTTTTTCCTAGGATTTTACGATCCTACGATTCGATCCTGAAAACATTGGTGGAGCACACGAACATGAGGTTTTCGCCCTCTGAGTATGCACTAGTGCTTGGACTTAGTTTGGATCGTCGAATTTTGATGTAACTGCAGGCTACGATCATAGGTCTACTACTTTTTGCAGTCGAGTTTGTGGGGGAGTTCTACTAACAGTCGGGCAGCTATTGAAAATTTTTTAGAATAAAAATACAGATATTAACCAAACAGGAGGACTACCTTAAACTTGCAACTATTCTAATAGCATGGTTTATGGTTCTGGGGTATGCTGTTTCTAGGAATTAGAGTCGTGGATGTTTGTATTAGTCGAAGACTTAGAGCGTTGAATGGATTTTCTTGAGTAGCTTATTCATTCGCAGCTCTACTGCACTATTGGAATCATATCCCGAAGAAAGAGGGCGCATTTGGAAGATCATTATACTTAAGCGAACCGTTATGGGCATTTCTGGTACAAGTTTTCATTTTCATATTATATTAATGTGTAAGAATTATACATTTAAAAATCAATAATTTCATTTTCTCGACAAATTTGGACCTTCGAAACCATCCCTGATGTGGCTTCAATTTGTGGCCAGCACGTAGCCCCACCTTATAGTACCAAGCTTTGATAGGTGGTGTTTCACAGACCCATCAGGAAAGAACTGCAAAGAATTACTTAACAGTCCGGTAATTTTATAGTTGCTTTAAATTACTTAACATATAAAATATGATTTATTTTTAACATATAATCCAATTCTTTTACAGTTGTATTATGTTACCACTCTAATGCTAATGGACACGGTGCATAATCTGCAATACTGAAACAAATACATACAAGGTGGATGATGGTAGTAGCTCATGGAGGGTAAATTTATCGAACAATCAGTGCAACTGTGGTGAATTCCAGTTGGATATCATATGGTGCTCTCATGCTACTGCTACTACAACAATACGGTAAAAATATTTTACAAATTTTCATGATAAAATAGTTTTATATTACTCACACTACTTTTTTTTCCCGATCAGATTTCAACAAGGAAACTCTTATGACTACGTGTTCTACTACTAAATGACATCTACTTGGAGAAATATATATAACGGGGTTGTACACCACTTCCTCTATACGATGATTGAGACATATCTCTGGGGAATCAGATATTGATTGTATTACCCCTGATTATTACTCGCCAAACTGATCGTCCAAGAAATACTCGACGTCCATCCGGTGCCGAAGTTGCATCCACGCAAAGTGCAACACATCAAACCAATCACGGAAAATCATCTACTAGCAGGAGTAAAGTACTGAAAGCATGCAGTATATACACGTTCACATGGCACATGAAATACAGATGCTCAAGTCGCGAAGAAAATAATTGATCATCGAGTATGTATTTTTTCTTCCGACAATTCGCGACTGTATTTTATTTAATAAGAAATATTATTTAATAAATCTGCCGCTAAACCTCCAATATCAACTGAATGTAAATAATAATTAATAAAGACTATTAAATTATAATTTATATCAATTAATAAATAGTCAAATTTTTCATAATAATTAATATATAATAAAATTAAATATTGAAAAAAATATGGATCTAACTATCATCTTTATTTAAAAAAAAATTAAAACTTTAATAATAATTAATATATAATCAAATTGAATATTAAGTAAACTCTGTTTTCCTGATCGATTTGAATAATAGTAAGAAAAATCCATATTTTAAAAATTAAAAGAAATATTTATCCGGTGAAACCGACTAAAACATTACGGTTTAGTCGGTTTCGCCAGTATCTTTGATTAAATAAAAAAAAAACTTGGCTAAACTTATTAAATCGTAACAGTTTCACTTATTTAGCTGCCATATTTTCTGCAAAAGTCAAATTCCAATGATTGAAATCAGATTTTTTAAAAATAAAATCGGAAGATTAGTCAAATTTAATTATTCTATAAATATAAATATAACAAGTGGTTATTTTTGTTTTTTGGTTTAACAAAAATGGCTAGTTTAGATATTCTATGCTTTAAATTATACTATTCTAATTATCCGTGTAACCTTATTAACTAAATATCTAATTAAGGAAAAAATAACTTGAAATATTTATGGTTGCTGGAGCTTGTAGATTAACCGTGAATAATGGTTCCTAAGTACGGTTAGCACATGATTATAATTATAATTTTATTGATTATTTATATTTAGTTGTCTTGGTCAAAAAGTTTTGTGCCATGACTAAACCGCCTTTCCGTTCAATTATAATCGCTCGCCGACTTCTTTCGCATTTCACAAAATCACAATAGAAATCCCTAATCTTTCTCCATCGGTTCTCCACAAAGAATAGTGTTGTACGTTGGATTCTTATATTTTTCATCTTTAAAGGGGCATTGAAATCAGAGATGGTAGGCTCTCGATCTTCTCTCTTTGTATGTTAAAGGACCTGGTTTGAGTAAACCTGTTACTTTTCTTGGAGAATCATCAGCTTCATGCTGAAAATATGTGGTTTGTCTTTGTTATGTATTTGTTTGTTTTGGTAGTTTAGTTTTGGATTTCTATGGATGGATTTGGCTCTTAAAAGACTGATTTTTTAGGTATTTATTTTCATACATGAATTTCATTAAATTATATTCCTTGGTCATGGTCAATTGGTTACACACATATCGGGAGAGGTTCCATGAGAACTAATCAATGTGTGAGAACTAGGAAATTCTACATTATCATTTGTTGTTTAGTTCATTATAATGTAATTATATGTTCGTACATGTAATAATTTGTTCATTCCATTATAATAATCTTAAACACAATAGTCAAGAACTTATCACACAATAATGAGCTAAGCAATACATAATAATGAAGGGTTCCTAGTTCTTATACATTGATATACATTGATGTGTTCTTATTGAATCCATTACCTGTATTCTCCGTATAAATGCAAGTTAAATACTTTAACCTTTGTGAGAGATTTTCATGTTAAGAAGATTAGCAAAGGATTGTCGGGCTTATCTGAAACGTATTGCAAATTTGCAATGCCTATAGCCAAGTGGTTCCAAGTTCCAACTTGATTGAGCATCTACTCGTGTAGGGCAATAACATGTGTTGTCCATTTTTTTATCTCTTTTGCATGAAGTGGTTTATCTTTGATCATGATACAAGTGTTCCCTTCTTAAAATGAATATTTAGGACTTGTTAAACTTGATTGTGTACTGATTTCATGTGTTCTGTTCCAGATGAAATTACACCCAAATTTTAGCCTTTTAGGTATAGACGTATAGTTGGTATTGGATTTTTAATGACGTAAAAGATTTTTATATTCCCGTTCATACAACCTGATTATTTTGCATTGAGAATCGGTTTTTTCAGTCTCTGACTTTTGCATTATAACCATCAATAGGATGGCATTTATTTTTTTATTGGATCATGGCTTAGTGATTCATGATTGATGTTATGTGCTCATAGCATGACTATTACCCACTGATTGGAAACTGAAATCGAATGAGTTCAATAGGGTACACCATTCGTAGCTGGACTTGCTGTTGCTGCCGCTGCTCTAGCTGGAAGATATAGCATTCAGGCATGGCAAGCATTCAAGGCAAGACCAGCGACTGCCAGATTGCGCAGACACTATGAAGGAGGGTTTCAGCCAAAAATGACTCGCAGGGAAGCAGCACTAATTCTTGGAGTCAGGTAAGTTGAAACCTTCCTTTTTGTAATTGAAGTGTGGTATTTTATTATTCATCTGGTGAATATCCTTTTTCGATGGACAAGACGAAGTTGAAATATCCTGCCTTTTCTGCACTTGTGCTGTACCTTTTTCCATGTTTACTAGTCTAGTCGTTAACCAGCCGAAATGATACAAATAGAAATGGCTTTAGCTGGCTTGTGTGTTCGTTCTAACAACTTGCACAGCAAGATTTCAAGAGGGTGTTGCGCTGTTAAACTGAATTTAGTTGAGCTGATTCAAGCTTCATATCGTAATAATTTGTTTACCTTTTACTCTTCCTATGCAAATTCAATTTCCATGGGAAGAATGAGGGGTAGGAAATAGCCAGGTCAAAGTAAGCCAATCATACATTATTGATCTTTTCTCCATATAAACCAGTACTTTCTTACCATCACTGGTGAGCTAATTATGAAGTAATTTTGTAAGCTCATTTATCAGTGAGTGATGAGCTCCAGTAGTTGGTTGAGTTTAAAGTTCACATGTTCCAATGCTTTTTGAGTATGAACATCCCTTTAATGTTGTATGCGGGCTCAAAGAATCTACGAGTAATACAAAGTTTATGATGTGAATTTTATGTCCGCGTTTTTGACTATTTGGTGTTCATTGATAATCTTGAGCAGGGAAAGTTTTCCAGCAGAGAAGGTAAGAGAAGCACACAGAAAGGTGATGGTGGCAAATCATCCTGATGCAGGCGGTAGCACTTACCTTGCTTCTAAGATAAATGAAGCTAAAGACATGTTGCTTCGGAAGAGTAAGAACAGTGATTCAGCATTTTAATCACTGACAGTAAAAAATTAAGCATGCCCTGCCCTCTAATTGGATGGATGAACAATCTTCGTCTCAATTCTGTGAAATATATATTCTTTCAGGCAAAGGCATGTGTTCATTATTTCCTTAAACTTTCCATGAGCATAATCTTGTTGTACTATTGGCCCTGTTGTAGCTTAGATGTGTGCCAAGTGAAGAAATGGGTAGTCGCTGCTTTTGAGTACTTTTCTTATGGGTTGTGGTATTTTTACAAATATATGCCCAAAATTGGTATTAGCAGAAGTATACATTTTGTGTATCGAAATTGAGTTGGGTATATTTGTCATTCCACTCTGCTCCCATCCACAATGACTTGATGATGCTTCTGAGCAATCTGACTGTCCAAAAATTGATTCCGGCATTGTCTAAATTACAATTAACGAGTAGTGGCGGCCCTAAGTGGGGGTGAGAGACTACTAACAACTCAAATTAAGTATTGTAATCCAATTTCAAAGGAAAATCTCAACTTGAAGCTGTAATGCAAGAATTCACACGCAATACAAATCTCGTCACACATTGAATCATCAATCGAAGTTTTCGTTGGAAAATTCACAGCGACAGCAGTCTCTTAACAATACCGTATTTATTGATGTATTCTCAGTGTCGAGTTTGACTGACTTTTATGAATCAATTTCCAATGGATTTTTGAACGAGGAATTCCAAAAAATATGAATATCATTAGAGTGCTATATCTTCATAAAGCATTCGTTATAGACTTTGAAACACTATCTTCAAATTAATGATGGGACGGGGACAATACATATGTTGGACAAAGAAACAAGTTGATTTGCTAAGGTTATATTCCCTGTCCAATTTGAAGTCAAGAGTTTTCATAATTCTGAATCGTCACATTGGCCAGAGAAACAAATATTTGATTGATCGGTGTCAATCCTCGGCTGCACTTTTGTGTTATAACTTTTTTATTTAATTATTTTTATTCAACATTTATTTTTTCTACGATTTTATGCTTTAGTCTAGTTTTACGATCAGTAGGATGAGTTTATACACCCAATTCATGAGTTACACTATATTTCCAA
>AYJT01019143.1:0-12298 GCA_001278415.1 Ocimum tenuiflorum | reverse complement strand
CGGGAACTTGAACCTTCTTTCGGGACAGACAGGGACAGCATCAGGAGCAGGGAACTCAAGAACAAAGAAAAGAAATGTGAGTTTTTTGATTATGTGTTGAAGAAAACTTCCTTTTCTTTGGATGGATATGTCTACCTAAATTTTCTTCTAGAGCTCTGGCTTATGATTTCTTATATGGATGTGGTCCTATGCTAGAAACTTTTGTTTGTGTGTGTGTGTGGATATGTATATAAATGTTTCCGTTGATCAGTTAGCTACCCCTGAATAGGATAAAAGGATCCTACCATCATTAATGCATGAAAAGAGATAAAGAAACAAGCTTCCAACTATGATAAATATGGGGAATTATAAGCATTTAAAATTATTTTATGAACATATTCAATTAGAATGTTTCAACCACCAGAAAACAATAGGGTTGATGAGACTTTCTTGAAATACAGATTCATGGAGTGCTGAATGCAGTAAGTTGGGGGATCCTATTACCAGTTGGTGCTATATTTGCAAGGTACCTTAAAGTATTCCCATCGGCTGATCCGGCATGGTTTTACCTTCATGCTCTTTGCCAAACCTCCGGCTACATCACCGGAGTTGCAGGGTGGGCTACTGGCCTCCAACTCGGCAGCCAGTCTGCCGGAATCCAGTACACCGCCCACAGGGTCATCGGCATTGTCATCTTTTGCCTTGCTACCCTCCAGGTATAGCATCATGAAACACAAGTTCCTATTGTCATTTTTATAAAACATATCTAAAATGATGACAAGAATGTCTGATTTGGATGCAGGTGTCTGCTTTGCTCTTGAGGCCTAAAAAGGAGCACAAATACAGATTATATTGGAATATCTACCACCACTTCATTGGATACTCTGTAATAGTCCTAAGTGTTATCAACATTTTCAAGGGCTTCAACATCTTGGATCCAGATGAGAAATGGAAGAGAGCTTACATTGGAGTCTTGGTAGGCCTGGCAGCTGTCGCCGCAGTTCTGGAAATCTACACATGGTATGTTGTCGTGAAGAGGAAGAAATCGAGCAACCCCAATAAGATGAGCAATGGAAACAATGGTTACAATGGATATGGGGCAAGTGGACAGGGTAGGGTATGAAGGAGATGTATTTTCTTGTAAAGTTTGTTCCATTTGCCTCTTGTTTTTTGCTACCCCAGATTTGTTGTTTCATGTTTTTTCCTCTGCCCCTTGTTCCCAGTTTTTATGTAGGTTTTGTGTTGGATAGTTATATATATTTATTGTTTATTTGATTGCATAATATTGACTTTCAAAAACAAGAAGAGATGGAGACCACATGGCATGATGGAAGGATAAAGGACTCAATCACAATGAAGCAACTAAACATTTCATAAATGTTGATAAATTTCATGACAAATCAGTTGTGCTTCTAATCAATTTCTATAAATGTCAAATAAATAATATGACATGGCTCTTGGCCCCTCAATCAATAAGAAGAATAGACAAATACATATTCTTCCACCATGAGTCTTGATATTCAGTGTTGCAACTTGGCTCAGAATAATGCTGTGACAAGAACCTTAGCTGGTGTGGAGATGTCTATTTTGGTGGATTCAGCGCATCAATGAATGCACCCATCAGAAAACCATTTGAAGCCGCTATGCGCTGAGCAGTGATATTAAATTCCTCGCCGGAACTGTTACAGAAAAATATATCATGATTTGGGTACTGAAACTGGTTATTTTACAAAAGAGTGTAACAGTTGCACAGGTAAATTGTATCCAAGGAACTTCATGACCCCATTTTTCACAACCTAACAAATAAATTATCCATTTTGTTTTTTGGGCAAATTGTTTTAAAAATCCATTTGTTTGTGTTTGATAGACAAACAGTTTTTCTTGGTCAACTGCCACCTGAACTATTACTGATTTTGGTTAACTGTCATCCAACACCATGTGGGGAAAATTTTGTCAAGAATATGCTTGCATATTCTGCTGGTGGTGCCTCCAGATGGGAACTCAAAAGGTTGAAATAGTTCCAGTGGCAATCGACCAAATAAAACCCTTCTATAGAATAATTTACTCCCTTTTAGGAGTTTCAAGGCTTGTTACTTACGGATCAAATACATGCCCTCCAGCTTCAGTTAAAATTACAGCCCCAGCTGCTATGTCCCTGGAGAGAAATTTCATCTTTAAGTAAGATATGATTTCATTGATAAACTTTTAGTAACATATGAGATCATACTCTTACCAGGGTCCTCCAAAACCTACTTCATAGAACAGATCAAGCCTTCCACAAGCAATTCCACAGAGATTCAATGCACACGAGCCACTCATCCGGAGAGACCTAACCTAATCAATAGAGAACCCATACTTATGTTCCATTCACCAGAAGTACTGAAAGATTGCTGGAATAAATCATAACATGACCACCACTAGTTTTATTTTTTTATTTTTACCTTGTACAGTAAACTATTGATCCTATTTGTGGAGGCATCCAAGGTATCCTTGTCGCGCTTGGTACCCGCCTGCCATTATGGTTCACACAAACGTGATGAGTTTTTACATGGAGAATTCCTCAGTAAAGACTGAATAAAGAGATATAATCTAGTACGCCAAGATGACTAAAGACAGCTCAGCATCCAAGTGCTTCAAAAATTCCTTCACCGAATAACTGAATGCACATAATGTTAATCTGTCAATCAAGGAATGAAATATATGTAATTCTCTACCTCTGTTGCAAGTAAGGACTTTACGAGCTCAGTTTGAGAAGACGCTGCATATTCAAAACATGATATTTGTTATCACACCAAACATAAAAATGATATGCCTTGAATCTATCACTACACAAGGAGCAATATTTTGCAAAATTTTTATTGCCATCCTTATTACACAGTAATAGTGTAATATCACATATTGAATATTATATATCATATTTTTATCCTCATCATACATTTAACTCAAGAGCAATGACAAAATATAATATATTAACTATTAAGTTTGTAATCTAAATATCGTCTATTACATTGTCATTATGCATGTTATATGTACATATTTTTTATTTAAATTTTGTAGTAACATTTTGGTCGGTCACATGTTCAGATTTACTAATGTATCTAAAAGGATAATGATCCCACCTTTAATAGGTTTTCCATTGAGAAAAGCACCCTTTCCACGAATCGCAGTAAAAAGCTGCATATCAAAAGGCAAGAGTTAGTCTCGTAAATAAAAACACTGCAGAAAAAGCGGTCTGTTTTGTATATGTTCTGATCTCAACAGGCAGTAAGGGTATGTAGAACGATCAGTCGAATGCAAGACAAGGGTTAGCATGACAAACAGCTAATGATATTTTCATTAAGCATCAGATAATTCAGTCTATCTAGAAGTGTATGAAATAGAAAAATAGCTAGGACCGGAGATTCTTAAATGATATCGACAACTCCTCAGAGATTATTATGAAAATTATTTACTCCTGATAGGCAATATAATAAGTAGCCCGAGTCGACCTATACTATTTATAGATTAGAAGCTGAACAATTTTACCTCATCCATTATTGGGTTGTAGACGACACCCACGGTAGGAATTCGTTCAATTGTGAGTCCAATAGATACACATACAAATGGGAACCTGCAATTGACCTCATTTAACTACTATAAGCACATAATGGATGACTAAGCCCATAACAAATGAAATAGAAATACGACACTTGCCCATGGACAAAATTAGTTGTTCCATCCAAAGGATCAACAATCCAAGTAGGCTCATCTGTCAATTTAGTAATACCAGAAGCAGCAGTGGTTTCTTCCCCAATGAACTACATTAATAACTGTAATATCAGACTTTAAAGAAGGTGATGAATGGAATAAACGCGAAATTGTCAACCCTTGAATTGAAATAACAAAAGAATATAGAGACCTTATGATCAGGGTATTGCTGTTTTAGAGAATGGAATATTAGTTCTTCACACGACTTGTCAGTCTCCGTGACCAAATCCACCTACAGCCACAGAAGAAATGGATGACTTACAGAGACATGAAAATCACAATGATTAGAAGCTAAAGAACCCTCAAGATCACTGCAGAGTGACGTTCCCATGAAAACAAACATCTTTCCCTGATGCAGCTCATTTACTGTTTCTTGATAAGTAGACCACCTTATCGAAGAAGGCAGTTAACTATCAACACTGAACTCTCAAAGTTTTCAGTCAACACTTCAGCATCACATAACTTGTAAAGTTCCCTCGTTTATTCTTAAAATGATGAACTGAGATAATAAATGCACGCACACAAACACACACTTTAATTAGGTCTAGGGAGAGAAGATAAGGTATAGCAACTCTTAAGACATTCAATCATGTTGTTTGGCATATAAAAGATTCATAAGCTCATGAATACGAATAATGATAGTCCTTGCTCATATCCCTGTCCCCGCTCTAAGATTCTCATTATGCTTTTTCAATCTATAAAATATTCCAGACAGTAATCTCAAAAAACCCATTTCAAAAACTGTATTCAAAACCAACTACTCTACACTATGCAATCACTGCAGCAAAACAAACCACTCATAATGAGCCCCAATCACCATTTTCTCCTCCACTAAATTAAGAAAAAAAAAACTAATTTCAGAAACATTCCTACAGATATCCTCGATCTAATAAAATAATCACGCGCGATTTTACCGAGCCTTTGTGCTCCACACGCTTGGTCTCATAGAAGCCATCACGAATAATCTGCAACATAATAGAAATTTTTATGTAATTAGATGACGAACACCAAATTAATCGAATTGGAGTTTAGACAGAAATGCACCTCCCCAGCTTTCTTGGCAGCGTCCACCGCCGTCTCCAAGAAATCCTCCAGCGAACCTGAAAAATCAGTCAAAAAATCAACAAATGTAGAATGCGATTCATGTAATTCAGTCTGTGATGTAAAGAGAAAATGTCGAAGGCCGCGCCTCGTGCTGCCATTTTTGTGCTCCTTTTGAGGGATTGGATTGAGCGATGCGAATTTGATGGCTGGAGGTTCTTGTATTTCGCTCAGCACACAAATCAGTAGATAATAGAGATGCCAATGTTTTTGTTTTATTGAATTTCGACTTGAAATGTTGTGCGAAAGTGACGCTTTGTCAAATTATTATTCTGGTTACGGCGTTATTCTAATAATTGTTGCCTCGTTTTCCATCGCTGCAATTAGTTAGAGAATGCCAATTCCTATTTATTAATTTTTAGGAATGAAACTCCAATACTTAAAAATAAACTCATCTAATCAAAATGCAAACACAAAACGAGTATAATGAAATATTAAGGAATTGTTTATACCATATACAAGTTTTATTAGTTATTTTCGTATGAATATATGTTAGAATCATATAAATTCGTACTAGATCATTGTGTCATCCTTCTGATAGTAATTTCCAAGAGTAACATCATACATTAATTGCACATGTCCATGATTGAAATTGATTATAAAAGTACTATTTAGGGTTATCATGTCATCTCCCCATCTCGTGTCCGAGTCCAACTTAAAGAAGAAAGAAAACATCCAAAACCCCCTCCAAACGGAATATGCCAATATCCTACTTTGTTATTCGAATATTTCTCTTTTCTGCTATATAGTTTATTCGAATCAACTTCTGAAATTCTCGTTCTATTCCCTCACGAGAAACACCTCGAGGAAGATGTCCAAGAGAAAAGACAACTTTATACTTCATCTTGCCTTCGGAAACAATGTACAAAATATCGATATCATATGCGCACCGCATGCAAAGATCATCTAAGAAATATGTATGAATCCGACGATGTAACACAGCGATTTCTCAGTGATTCGCAAACGAGGTCTGACAGTATTCATTGTCAATTCTAATTTCTATACGGCAAAGAAAAACGATGATAAAATGGGGAAAAGAAAAGAAAGAACTTGGATGTATTGGTACAGACACAGCCATCATAGCTTGATAAAACTAAACAAGAACAGAATTTATGGGCGCTCTTTGGGCTCAAGTGCAGCAATTTCTTTGACTACTTGCGCCTTATCAGCCTCGAACTGCTCATCCTCTGGAACCACACAGAAAAATATCAGAATACAACTAATAAAATTATTCAGAGATTCTCCATAATTCCTCATTTAACCTTTTTCGGTCTTGAAATCAGCGAAAAGTCGTAGGAGCTTGCTTCTGTTGGTGACGAGGATGCTAACAATATCTGGAGGCTTGTTCTGATTAGCAGCGAATAACTGCACGTATACGGCGTTGCCACACTATTCAGTGATTTTCTTCTACTATATGACACCAGTTTGGGCAGCAAAATAAAACTGTACCTTGAAAACATGGAATGCCTCAATCTGTATGCTCTTGCTCGACTCCTGAGAGAAGGCAAAAGCTCAACATTAACATATGATGCTGGAACTACCAAATAATCATTTAAATAGGCAGGATTCAAAATGAATTCCATTATTAGTTCACTTAGACTTGTTCATGAGGGAATTTGGAATATATAGCAAACATACACAATAGAGACAATCTGAAGTCTATGGTAGTTGTATTAAAGCATGAGTGAGATCTGATCGTATCGGATCATTCAGAACAGAGTTATTGTGTCATAGATTCATGGTTCCTTCATACACATTTAAATAAAGTTTGTCATGCACCACTTACAACCCACCATTTTTTTTTTCTTTTTCACACTTCTCCACTCATTTACCTGGCAAGGAAGTCGGTACTGAATCTAAAAGCCAAGAAAGAAACATACCCTTAGAAGATTCATGAGGATCCTCAAGTTATCCCTTGAGCAAACATATCGTGTCATTACAGCTGAATTAGAACGATCCAGCAAGATATCACCCAATAGCTGAAAGGAGAACCAATATTAAGAATTATAATTGCCATAAAGAGAAAAACTATGCAGGCAGACCTACCAAAGGATAAGAATCAAGCAACTGTTTGGTTATAACCTCAAGTATTTTCATCGTTTTTTACAATTTTACCAGTTAGGAAACGTGTTCAAAGCGAAAATAATGCTCACAATGCCAAAAAGGAGATATTGTAGGCACATTACCTTGACAGCCTGCCTCCTAGTGATGTAATTATTAGATTCGAGCAACTTCGAGTTGTACTCCGCAAAGAACTATCATAGAAAAGGTATCAAGAAAATCAGAACTACATATTATCGAGGACAGTAATAAACAAAATTGCTGAACTCCAGGGTGGGACACAAGAGTAGCAAGGGCCGGAAGGCTCTCAAGTAGAAATGAGTATGATGTCTAAAGCCTGTAGAAACTATTTGCAAAAAGAAGCTCCACAAATATCAAAGCAGTGAACAAGAAGCACACAGAAGTATATTACCTTATCATGAAACTAAAGTGGAAATGCTTACCCATTCATAATTTTTAGAAAGAAAGTCGGCTACCGTTGACTTGTGCCGAGTCAATAATTCCTGCAACAAGATGACAATCCTGTTAGGTAGACTTTAATGTCAGTACACAAGCCATAAATTTAAAAACGATAAAATAAAATTTAACAGTAATTCAAAACTCGCATAACCCAGGTTTGAGCATATTACTCAAAAGTACAAGCATAATTGCACGCCCAAAGTTTTTTATTCAAAAGTACCTAGAAGCATAATTGCACGTCCAAAGTTTCACATACAGTACTTTTCAGTTTTCATACATATCTTGGTGTATTTGACATGCATCTAGTGTCCTTTATGCAAGAGCCAGTAAGAAATATACAGTGTCCTACAAAAGATATGCTACCCAGCTTGACCCTCCAGTCCTGCATCTATGTTAAAAACCACAAGTGCAATTTCCCCCATTAACATCCCTAACATATCCTGAAACAATAGTGATCCTGCAAACAATATCCCTCTGACGTATTTTATTAAATTCTTTTCCTGCCAAATCCGAGCATCCTATTTTTGAATAAATGCCAAACAAGTGCCTGATTTAAAGCTAACAGCGTATTAATCTTCTTGTGATCAATTGAAAAAGTAACCGCCAGTAATCAACAAGTTACTACAACTACAGAGAATAGATACTGCAGTGAAGTAAGGGATCAACAGAAATATTTAAAATAGAACAAAAATGACAAGGTGATAGCCAACCTTGAAAGTAGCAGCAGCATCAGAGGCAATGTCAAAATTTGGAAGTTGAATATAGTCAAAGAACTTCTTCATATGCTCTGATTCCAAAACATACCTGTAGGAAAAGACAGTTTCTAAAATTAATAAAAATGAGTTTCTCAACTCTTCATCACTGAAGTTACACATTAAAGGAAACAAAAGGAGTAAAATGCAGTCAGTGACAGTTAAATGACAGAATAGTTGAAGATATATTGAGACACCAATATAGCAAAATAACACAGTGCAGTTATAAACAAGAAATAAAACATCAAATCAAAGACAAGAAGAAACAACTATAGGAATTTGAATTTGCTTCTCCATATAATATGCAACGTCTATAATGTTTCTTTTAGGAAAATTATAATGCAAACAAACACGTCAGATAACATGAAGGTTCAGTTATCCACTCACTTCGCAACACTTTGGTGGCGTATGCATTCCCTCAACATTGCACCATAGTGTAAAGCCAGATCACTGTTCTCATAACTAGAGGCAAATAGAAAACCAAATTGGGTCAATAATTGAGCAAGAATACAGCTGAGAGAGCTCTCATATAAGCAATTTCATAATAATGAAATCTAATCCCAATTCAAATTGAAGCCCGGAATTATAGTTCATTTAATTTAACAGTTATTTGTCCTACCATACCCTGCTATCAGGATATCCATGAGATCTATGTTCTTTTCCAAGTAATCACATGCGATCAACTTTGACTGAACCTGTTGCCTCTGCAGATTTGCAACAACCTGAGTAGCATCTTTGCGGGTCTGCAAAAAGCTTGTCTTATTAGTCAATAAAACTATCCCTGAAATTTTAATGACAAAGAATTAGATTCAACAACTACAAGGTTAGACCATTTTCAATGCCACTATTTACATTGTGCTCCCAACTCAATACATTCAATTCGGCTATAAAGCGAATTGCACATGTCATGATTCCACATAGTTTATGGCAACCAAGTTAGAATTATCCCTAAAAGTACCTCCAAGTTCAACTTCGGTAGACATGTAATAAGAAGGCGAAGAGTGTTTTCTCTGAAAAACTCCTGAGTCAACTGGGCGCAAGATTCTGGTACTGGCTCAGATTCACTGTCCCCATACAGAATTTGTTTCAAGTCTCTGATAAGCTTGCTCAACTCCAGCATCTACACAGGATAACATCAACAAAAGAAATAAAAAAGTTAAGAATAGTACAAGTCTGCAATCCATTCCAATGCTACCGAGACAACACAAGGCAAACACTTCAAAAACAAGAAACCGGACAAATTACACCATCATATACAAAACTACATGCATCCCGATCATCAAGCAAGTGAAGCCGACTAACATGTCAATATTCAGTAGAATCCGCAATTCAATGACAAGAAACAGAAACAATTCGCCTTATATCCATATTCTACGACAATGTCAAACTTCCACCACCTCCAGATCAACCAAAACAATACGCAATTTACGGAAACAAAAAGAAAATAATAAGCAACAAAACCTTCTCATCTCGCTTGCTCTCCTTAGTATCAGGACCGCCAAGATCGACGAAGACGAGTAGATCGCGCGTCTGCCGCACTAAATCCGCCGGAGTCCTAGGCTTGGTCTTGAAGAGACTCTTCATCTTAGCGTTATCGGCACCGCCGTCAGTAGGCTCCGGAATCGGAAGCCTCCGCACAGACGCCTGAGACGCCGGCGGCCTCGGCGCCGGCGGTTTACCGCCGGATGACAGACACCCTCCTATTTTGTAAAATTGTTAATTATCCCCAAATTTCCCCGTTGAAATCGCTCACTGCCTTCGATTCGGCGATCCTGAGCGAGGGTTATGAGATTCGGATTCAGCGAAGCAGATTTTTCGGAGGGTATCGTAACAGAGGATTTGGCGATTTTGGAATCGGAAGGAATTTGTTTTGAAAAATCATTTATATAATAAGCGTGGAGACAGATGGGATGAGTCACTACTTAGCCCTTCCATGTTGGGTGTTGACATTATTTTTTTGTGGCTGTGAGCTCACTCTACCAAATACTTACTTATATTATACATTATTAAATTTAATTCAACTATGTCCATTTATTTCTCTCACTCCACCTTATATTGATCAAAACACTCGCCTACGTCGGCGGCCATACAATGATGCACAGATGCGGGAATGTTCACAAAAAAGATTAACTCTATTATGTTGATTACGGACTGATCTAACAATTTTATACGCTACACAATTATGGTTGCCTGGAACCCAACCAAAAGAAAAACCTGGCCCCGTCGTGGCGAGCTCAATAATGTCGGCGATCACTGTCCCGATGGATGATCGGGGAATAGACTTGTGCAAAAGTTTGTGAGCTAGGCTTTGGTTGTCCATTTCAAACACCACCTCTTTAAACTGTTTTTTACATGATTCGAAGGCTCCAATAAGAATCACTCTCGCTTCGGCCAACTCCACCTCCAAGTTTTGAATTGAATGTAATATTGACATACTTTCGTAGCAACTTTCTTTTACTTGTAGAGCTGCTATGCAAATTGGTAATATTATTATACTTTTAGTATATTTGATTTGGGGAAAAGGATGTGATCGTCATTTCAAATGCTGCTGAAGCATTTTTTTTTTTAATTCCCTTCTAAAAATATGCTATTAAAAATCCGGATTATATTTCGATAAATTAGAACTAATGCATGTGCAATTATTGACATAATTAATTACTCGCCAGCTTTATAAACTCATGTTCGAACACCGTGAGAGAATTGCATTTGATCTAACAGGATAAACATCGCATTTATTTTGGTTTCATAATTTTATTTTTAGTCCCAATAAAAGAATTTGCATTTTCAATTCTAAAATTAATGGATCAATTGTACGAATCACGTGTTAATTTGTTCATTAAAAAAATTATTAAAGCAAATTATGAAATCAATATGCGACGTTTTAATAGCCAAACAATTAATATGTAAAATTGGGAATTAATATTTACAAACGCTACTCACTAGGAAACTATGATTTATCATTATGGGGATGTACATGTGTCAAGCTAGCACTCGACTTCCTCGGAATCGACTTGGAAAAAAAAATTCAAAGTTGACTCGGAATATGTCGACTCGAACTCGAGTTCTTGAGCTAGAGTTTCAAAATGCTTGGCAGTTCGCTAAGCTTACGAACCTTATCAAACCTGATATTTATATTTTTCCCCTAACTCTATTACTTATTTATATGTCTACCCATATTATATAAATAATTTAAATTTTTTTATTAAAATTAGAAATAAAATAAAATAAAATAATCAAGTTCAAGTTTGAGTTTCATTTTTAGAATGGAACTCAAGTTCGAGCTTGATCATACTCAACTCGTTTAAAGCAGTGATCGCTTGTGAGTTGTATATAGCTGAAATTAACTTTTAGTCGGAAATCTGTTTTATGTCATATTGGGAGCATATTCATCACATACCGCGACAGCTAAAGAAAATCAAACAACAAAAACAAAAGAACACTAAACATATGACAAAACCAATTAATCGATTACAACAATGGATTACTATACTTCCTTTTCTGTTTGTTTTGGCTTCTTCTTCTCAATTATTTTTCTCGGTAAAACTTAAGCCCTAATGATAACTGAACAAAATTATCGACAAGTGTACAAATTAATGGAGATAAATCACGTCCCTAATAAAGAAAAATTATAACATAATTAATCTTCTTAATTGATACACTTGTCGATAATGCAAACAATGTAACAAAATGTGTGTAATACCTTTGTCTAACCATATGTAAATGATATTCTTTGGGTTAGGACTTATAATCCATATCATCTGAATTTTCCTCGGTTTTACATCAATTTGAGCCCCGTATGTAGGCCAGGTCTTTTCATCTATGGAAGCATGTTGTAATGATCCTATACTATATTTTTATCCATTTCAACTTATCACGTAAAATAATTAGTACAAAAAATTTTACTAGCCACGTGGATAATGCCTCATTCTTACTAAGAGCTTACATGGGCGATGGGACCCACATTTTTACCTGCTCCAAGATATCCAGTTTTTTATATCTTTTAGGTTTAGTCGTAAATTAGTTGTTCCAAGAAGAAGTCTCCATTGTCACTAGACAATGTACGGGACGACCAATTACTTTTGTTTGTAAATATTACTTCATAGTTAAATTCATTCATAAATTGACTCTCCAAGACTATTCACAGTAGTGACCGAAACTCGATCTGGTCACAAAATAAAATATTTATTTATCTTCTATCC
>AYJT01019114.1:0-13302 GCA_001278415.1 Ocimum tenuiflorum | reverse complement strand
AGAAGAAGAAGAAGAAGAAGAAGAAGAAGAAGAAGGATGGAAGAGGATAAGATGGAGATTGATCTGAGGTAAATTAAGAGAACGAGGTTGAGGAGCTTTAGCGACGAATTCAAGGCCTTGTCGGTTGACATTCCAATATGAAGAGGAAAGAAATCGACAAAGAGCTCAACAAGGAAGACCAATTCATGAAATGTTCAACCCTGACCATCATCACGAACCGAGGTTTGGGGTTGGAACGAATATAAATAATTTTGAATTGAAGTCGGCTCTGATTCACATGGCCCAACGAAATTATTTTAGTGGAGGGCCAATGGAGGATCCCAACACATTCCTCATGAACTCTTTGGAGATGTGTGATACCATCAATATTAATGGAGCTTCAGATGATGCAATTCGTTTGAGACTCTTTTCTTTCACTTTGAAAGGGAATGCCAAGTTGTGGTACTACTCTCTTGATCGAACCAGTGTCACGTGGTGGAATGATCTTCGAGCAAAATTTCTCTACAAATATTTCACACCAAGTAAGACGATCAAAATGCAAGGGGAAATAACACAATTTTTGCAACTACGTGATGAGTCTCTATGTGAACCTTGGGAGTGTTTTAAAAGCTTGTTGAGGAGATGCCCCAACATGGCTTCTTCGAGAACCAACAAGTGTGTCATTTCTATAGGGGACTCAACTCAAAAAATAAAGTACTTATGGATGCAACAACTGGGGGGTCAATTTTGAGTAAGGGTCTGAAGCAATGAAAATCTTTGAGGAAATGGCCAGGAACAGTTACCAATTGCCAGCAGATCGACAAATTTTGAAAATGACAGCTCAACTGGAGTCAACAGAATGTATTTCTTTGAGGGCAGAAATGGCAAAACTGAATAAAAAAATTTCCATGTTGATGTCAGCAAAAGAAGAGACATCTTATTTAGTACCCAGTGAGCAATTTGCGGGAGTATTCGAGGACGTGAGTTTTGTCCAGCAATATGGGAATAGGCCTCACAGCAACTATGGGAATCAAGGTGGCAATCAAGTGAGGAACAACTTTGGTCAAGGTTATTACCATCCGAACAATAGAAACTATCCAAATTTCTCATATGCCAATCCCGACAATACACTTCAACCACCACCGGGCTTCAAGGTGTGGAATGGGATGATCGAGGGGCGTCAAGCTATAGAACCACCTAAGAGAAAGACCACCAAGGATTTGCTCTATGAGATTTTGAAGGGGAAAAGCAGTAAAGATGCCAAAGTGGAAAAGCTTGAGAGTGATGTGGCATCATTAACCAAGTACATGAAGATGCTAGAGGGGCACATGGGATAGTTAGCAAGTTCATCTAACTCCCATAAAACAGGGCAAATTCCAAGCAACACGGAGGTGAACCCGAAAAATCAATGTAATGCTATTACATTGAGGAGTGGAATAACTTATGATGGTCCACCAATGCCCATTGATGATTCAAGCAACAAAGATAAAGGAAAAGAAAAGGAAGTGATTGATGTGGAAAAGACCTCTCATGGTCCTCGTGTTGATCCAATTCCGAAGATATGAGATCCACCATTTCCATAAAGACTAGCCAAGAAGAAGATGGAGGACAAGATTGCTCACTTTCTTGACATCTTCAAGCAAGCACAAAATCAACGTTCCACTTCTTGATTCTCTTCAACAAATGCCAGGATATGCTAAGTTTTTGAAGGAAGCTGTTTCACAAAAGAAGAAGCATGTAGCATTTGAGACAGTGAACCTTACCAAAGAGTGTATTGTGGTTATGAAGAAGAATATACCAATGAAGCAAAAAGATTTAGGATCTTTCACAGTTTCTTGCATCATCGGTGGAGTGAGTTGTGGAAAGGCGTTATGTGATTTGGGAGTCAACATTAACTTGATGCCCTTGTTAATTTTCAACCGTCTGGCTATTGGAGAGATGAGGCCAACCACCACCGCATTGCAAATGGCGGATCTATTAGCCACCCATCCAAAGAAAATTGTTCAGGATGTGCTAGTGAAAGTGGACAAGTTTGTGTTTCCGGCCAACTTTGTAATGCTAAACATGGAGGACGATCGCAATGTTCCTCTCATTTTGGGCCTACCATTCCTTGCTATCGGAAAACCTCCCATTGATGTTCACAACGGAGAGCTCACTCTTCATTTCAATGAAGAAAAAGCCACATTCTCACTTTTTGATGCTATGAGAAGGGAGAAGAGGAATGTAACTACATTGGCTTATGGGACTCAATCGTGAAGGACAACACATCTCTCTACTTTTCTTATAATCATGATCTTAACACTTTCATCACTAACTCCTTGTTTTCTAACAATGATTTCTGTGGTATTTGTGATGACGTGTTATCTTATCTTTGTTCTTTGGATTCTTTGCAATGTGATGATAAAGAAGAGGTAGATTACTTAAGTCTGCAAAGTCCAAAGGAGCATGAAGATGCACTTAAGAAGGATTTGGAGAAGATGGGGAAGGAGCCCAAGCAAGCAGCGGTCTTTGAGTTGATGCCTCTACCCGACCATTTGAAGTATGGTTTTTTAGGAGATAATGACCTATCCGGTAATCGTATCTTCTAAAGTTTCTTCTATGAGTTGAGTAAGTTGCTTGAGGTGTAAAGAAAACATAAATTGGCAATAGGATGGACTAGAGATGACATCAAGGGAATTAGCCCATCTATATGCTTTTATAGGATTTTACTTGAAGATGAATACAAACCTAAAGTACAACCCAAAAGAAGATTGAATCCCGTAATGCAAGAAATGGTTAGGAAGGAAGTTTTAAAATTACATGATACGTGAATGGTGTATGCAATCCCGGATAGTGAGTGGGTTAGTCCCACTCAAGTGGTTGCAAAGAACGGGCGTATGACTGTGGTTAAGGATGAGAGTGATGAACTTATAGCTACTAGGTTAGTGACGAGGTGGCACAAGTTATTGATTATAGGGCTTCAAATGCAGCTACTAGGAAAGATCACTCCCCATTACCCTTTATTGACCAAATGGTAGATAGGCTCGCCGGTTTCCATATTATTGTAATTTTGGACGGTTATTCCGGATATAATCAAATTATGATTGCACCGGAAGACCAACATAAGACGACATTCACTTATCCTTGTAGTGTGTTTGCATATAGGAGGATTCCTTTTGGTTTATGTAATGCACCAACCACTTTCCAAAGATGCATGATGTCCATCTTTCATGGTTTGATTCATAACATAATAGAAGTTTTTATGGATGATTTTTCCATTTTTGGCACTAATTTTGATGTTCGTTTGGCTAACTTAACTCCAGTTTTGCAAAGATGCAAGGAGACAAATTTAGTGCTACATTGGTAAAAATGTCATTTTATGGTGACTGAAGGAGTGTGGTGCTTGGGCATAAGGTGTCGTCGAAGGGGTTAGAAGTTGATAGAGTGAAGATAGTGGCAATTGAGAAGCTTCTGCGTCCCACGAATGTGAAGGCTCTGAGGAGTTTCTTGGGTCATGCTGTGTTTTATCGCCGCTTTATCAAAGATTTTTTGAAAATTGTTAAACCACCATGTTCTTTACTTGTTAAAGATGTGAAATTCACATTTGATGGTTCATGTTTGCAGGCATTCAACAAGTTGAAGGAAGCGTTGATCAGTGCTCCGGTTCTTGTTAATCCGGATTGGAATGAGCCCTTTATTCTTTTATGTGACACAAGTGATATGGCTGTAGGAGTGGTTTTGGGACAAAATAAAGACAAGATGTTTCGGGTGACTTACTATGCAAGCATAGTTCTTGATCCAGCACAAGTGAATTACACCACAACCGAAAAAGAGCTTTTGGCAGTCCTCTACACATTTGATAAGTTTCGCGCTTACCTTGTGGGGATGAAACCGATCGTCTACACTGACCATGCTGCCATTAGATTCTTGTTTTCAAAGAAGGATGCCAAACCGTGCCTCATTCGGTGGATTTTGCTGCTTCAAGAGTTTGACTTGGAAATAAGAAATCGAAAGGGGTGTGAAAATGTGGTAGCCAATCACTTGTCAAGGTTGGAGGGTCCCGTTGAAGGTGATGATGTGCATGTTCTTATCAAAGAAACATTTCCTGATGAGCAACTGCTAAGAGTAGAGAGTCAGGTTGCTTGGTTTGCAGACATAGCAAATTGGTTGGTTGCAAGGTGCCTCCTCAGGGACTTTCGAGTTGGCAAAAGAAGGAGTTCTTCCATGCAGTAGGAGATGTGCTGATACAATGATTAGGAGATGCATACCACAAGAAGAATGGATGAAAGTAGTAAATGATTGTCATGATTCTCCTACCGGTGAACATTTTTCGGCCAACTGAAAGGCAATGAAGGTCCTTATGTATGGTTTCTATTGGCCTTAAATCTATAGACTTGTTAAGAGTTTGTTGAGCTATGTGATCATTGTCAAACAATGGGAGCAATTTCAATGAGAGATGAAATGCCACTTAGTAACAATTTTGTGGTTAAGCTGTTTAACGTGTGGGGCATCGACTTTATGGGCCCATTTCCATCATCAGGGGGTAGCCAATACATTCCACTTAATGTCAAGTATGTTTTAAGGTGGGTGGAAGCCATTCCCACCTCCACAAATGATTATAAAGTGGTATTAAAGTTTTTGAGGAAGAATATACTTGCAAGGTTCGGAGTTCCACGAGTGCTCCTGAGTGATCAGGGTACTCATTTATGTAACAAATGGTTGGGGGCTCTACTTGCTAAGTACGGAGTCAAGCATACGGTGACAACAACTTATCACCCTCAAGCTAATAGTCAAGCCGATTTAGCTATCAGGAAGTGAAGCAAATTCTTGAGAAGACCGTGATGATAAGGAAAGATTAGGCATACAAGTTGGATGATGCGTTATGGGCTTACGGGACAACATACAAGACTCCAATTAGTATGTCTCTTTTTCAATTGGTTTTTGGAAAATCCTATCATTTGCCATTGGATAAGGATTATAAGGCATTTTGGGCTATCAAGAGGTTGAATTTTGAGTTTGGGAAGGCCGGTGAAGAAAGAAGACTTGATTTGAATAAGTTAGAAGAATTCCGTGTGAGAGCTTTTGACAACTCTTCTCTTTATAAAGAGCGAGCAAAGAAGTTTCATGACCGGAAGATCAAACATAGAGAGTTCGATCCGGGAGATCAAATTCTACTTTTCAATTATCGTCTCAAGTTTTTTCCTGGGAAGCTTCGATCACGGTGATTGGGACCATTTGTGGTTAGCAAGAAAGTTGGAAGGTGCTTTTGAGTTGCTTGGGAGGAATGGAGAAACTTTCATTATCAATGGCCATATGATCAAGCACTATCACGATCCAAGTCAATTGGATGAAGTAACTCTCCTTCACCTTGCCGTTCCATGAAAATGATGGTATCGTCGGGTCAACGACGTTAAACAATTGGCGCTTGTTGGGAGGTAACTCAACGTGTTATTATTTTTAGTTTGTTAATTTTCTTTCATTATCATAGTTGAAGGTATTTTAATGCTTAATTAGTGTTTATATTACGTTATGTAGGGTTGTTGGAAGTGTGAAATGCAAAAAAAATGAGGAAAGGTAAAAGTTTGAAGTTTGAACAATAAGGTAGCGAGACAGCCGTGGATCGGAGGTGCAGCAATAGAGGTGTGAAAACATGGGAAAAATCGGTGGGCCAAATGCGGGCCCAGGCCGCGGTTGTGGTTCGCGCAAGCAAATATAGGGTAAATACTGCGGTCAACTACCGAGGTCAAAGCCGTGACCATGGCTTGGCTGGTTGATCGCGGCAGAGTCGGATTTATCCCTTTTTTTACCCAATTTTTCACTTTTAACTTCACTTTTTCACTTCTCCTCCCAAATCCACAAAAGTTTTCAATTTTCCTCCTCAAATTTTTTATTTCTCATCCATTTAATCTCCAATTTTCCCTCACAATCCACTTACTCACTTCATTATCTTTGTTTTGAACCAATTAAATTTAAAAAATTTCAAGTTTTGAGTTGATTTCGAAACTTGAAATTGGGGCTTAAATTTTCATTCTAAGGTTCTTCAACAAGTTAATGAAGACTCCTCACTTCACTTCTCAAGTTAATTACTTTATATATGTGATGGTGTATTATTGCTTTCATTAATTTGATAATTTTTGTGTGGTGATACATTGTGTAATTGTTGAATTTTGTGAAGAAGTGAGAATTATGTTCATTGTCATAGTTGAGTGGATTAATTGGAATTTTGTGAAGAGTATTTGAATTTCTGGCATAATTGAAGCATGAATTTTGGTTGGTACTACATTGTGTTATTGTTGAATATAATGGTGAAGTTCATGTTTCTTTCGTATTTTAGAATGTGCACATTTGGCTACTATCCTTGGTTAGCAATCATTGGAGCTTTGATATTGTTATATTATGTTGTGTGAATTGCTACTCATTTAACCTAGAGATTTTTTGTGAATTCTTTAGATTAGAAGAAAGTTTCATTCATGTGTACATGTTGGTTCTTGAATTGAAGTGTGTCATTTGGGGGAAGCTTTGTTCGCTTATGATTATTTTGGGTTTCTTATTTTTGTGATTCCACTTCTTGTTTATTTTTTTAGTCCCTTTTTAAATAATTCTTACTGGTTCAATCCTTAGGTACTAATTTATCAACATGGTTCGTGGTGGTCGACATGGAGGAAGAAATATACAACAGCAAGAACCGGTGTATGTTAGGAAATATCCAGAGTTCCACGAACTTCACATTGTTGAAGATGCACATCGAGAAAGGTTCAAGTTTTTGGTTCAGTGGACATGATGGCCATTAAATTCGCTGACACACCAAGTCTTGCAACACTCGACATTTGTGAAAATGTGCTTCGATTATTAGAGAACATGTCTATAACACCCCGACCTCCCTGGCCGGCATGCTACTACGGTTATCAGAGTGAGTTATCAAGGGGTGTTCAAATATAATTCAAAGAAGGCAGATTCCTGATTAGGTCGATCAGGATCTGATTGGATTGATTAGGTGTTAATTCGGATGAGAAAAAATCAAAGTGGATGGTTTAGAAATCCAGGGTCGAACGAGGTTTGGGTCGAGGTGTTCTAGGTTTGGGTCGAGTAGATCGGAGTGTACGGGTCGAGTAAACAAAGTACGTGGGTCGAGGTGAACGAAGTATGTGGTTCGAAGTGAACAAGGTATATGGTTCGAGGTGAACGAAGTACATGGTTTGAAGTGAACGAATTATATGATTTGAGGTAAACAAAGTATATGGATCGAGGTGAACAAAGTATATGGTTCCACGTGAGGTGAACAAAGTATATGGTTTGAGGTGAACGAAGTATATTGTTCGAGGTAAACGAAGTATATGGTTCGAAATGAAGCAGTTCGAGGACGATCAACTCGATCATATATTGATCGAGTTGATCATTATGGTCGATCAACCTTTGGATTGGGCGATCAAGGTTCAAGGATGATCGACTCGATCATATATTGATCGAGTTGATCATTATGGTCGATCAACCTTTGGATTGGGCGATCAAGGTTCAAGGATGATCGACTCGATCATATATTGATCGAGTCGATCATTATGGTCGATCGAGCTTCGAATTGGGCCGAAAAGTTTTTTATGAGTAAGTCCAAGTGTTCTTGGTTGATCGGGTCGATCTTCAAGGGTGATCGGGTCGATCTTCAAGTTTTCTGGGCATGTTCTTGGTGTTCTTGATGGATCGGGTCGATCAAGTTTTCATTGACTCGATCTTCAAGGTCGATCGAGTCGATCGGGCGTCGATCGGGTCGATCGAGTGCCCAAAAAACTCTCAACGAAAGCACCAGTAAGTTCCAAATATTCAAACTAAAGATATTAGGTGGTCAAGAACAACATTTGATCATCTTACGGCCTCAAATAGAGGGTATAAAAAACTAGGGTTTTTGGATTGATGGTCCAAATCAATAGGTAATGTAATAGGATGTTTAGCAATGAAGTTGGCACACGAAAATAAGCATATTGGCATGATTTAACAAGAATTAATCATGTTTTTCAAGAATGAGGTAAAAAGGGTGTAGCTAGGGTTTTACCTTGAGATGCTATGATCCTACTTGCATTGATGGCTAGCACTCCCGTCAATCTTCACTCTTTGATTAGATGAGTTCGACTCCGTAGATTCAAGGAATTTTTCTATGTGAGGTTCGAGTTTCAATTTTTAAAACACTACAATTTTGGAGGGTGAGGAATGAAGAGGGGTGGAGACTTATTTACAGGGTAGAGAGTGGGGTTGAGGACGAAATTGCTGAAACGAGCGAGTTGCTTTACTATCTCCGACCCGATACGCGACGTTTCGATTAACCAATTTTAATTCTGATCGAACTAACATAACGATATAATTTATTAATTGATGAATCAATATATTTCAACATCTTGAGTCATACCTAGCTACTTAGAGTTATAACATCATCATCACCGGCAATTTCCCGGTAAAACTTATAACCGCAATATCTTTCTCTATGGATGTCCGATTGAGATTCCAGAATCACTTCTGGGATCCCCTCAACATAATCTATCATATTAAATCATAATATAAGTAATTTAAGCATGTTAATCTCGTACTATACAATCGCTCATTACGGGCCAGTTAATACCGAGATAACTATAATTAGCGGAAATAAAATACGGAGTGTTACAGTGTCATGGGCTTTTGCTTTGGAAACTCCACAATAGATGTTTCCTAAAGGAGTGCTTGAGATTTTAAGTACTCTTGAGATTACATGGAGAGCGAGATATAGTTAGCCTTTGGCTATTTCTTTCAATACCGAAACCTAGATCATAGTCTGTCGTCCAGGGACATCAACAAAATTTTCCAATGCAGTGACATAAAGCTATTCAAAATGTGTGATGCTGAAGAGTTTTGGGACTGCATTGTTGAACTTTTTTATTGTCCCTTTGAAACAAGTCATTCCAAAGCCACATCTATCTGGAACCCAGTTTTTCGATATTTGCAGCGCCTTCTTGCTTCTACTCTTTTGGCGAGGCACAACAACACCAACACCCAAAAACTTGAGCTTGGCATTATTAAAGGGATGATCAGTGGCGTGGTTTACAATTTTGGTTCTATACTGATAGATCAACTGCATAGTGTAGCCGTCATGACCACAGGAAAGATCACTATTGGGGGAATGTTGACCCCTATAATGGAAGACTTGGATGGGGGTCCCATCACCAACTTCATCCCTCTGGATGGGGATAACACGTTGCACAACGGTGTTCTTCGTTCCATGCAGTTTTTGGTCCACTCAAGTGACTTCTGTGTCCTAAAACAAAGGCAGAAGAATCATTTCCATTGCCTTGCTCAAGATTAAGTTTTGTTAGTGATTTGGAGTTGAGAGAATATTGGTTGATGAACACTCCTGCCCATGTTGCATAGCATCAGCAATCCACTATCCCTGCTTTCCTTTTGGGAAATGAGACCCAAGCTCAACATGACAACAATGATCAAGGTGGTAGTCAACCATACACCAACGGAGCTGGATCATATCTCAGAGTAGTAGATGATGTACGAGAACCGAGACGACAGATGAACGGGATGAGGGTTTGGATGCTCGTGCTTCATCATAAGGACCAAGTTCTTGTAATGAGCGAACTCTCACAATGTATAACCAGAAAAATGAGATGTTCCAGATGATGAGAAGAATGGAGTAGTACCACATTTCTCAGGGCCACTACCCTCCACCTGATTAGTTTCCACCACCATCACCATGAGGTACTGTGTTTTCAACATAATTCTTGTTTCTACCCTTCAAACGTATTCTACTTCGTTTGGAATAAATTTGGGGGTGGGGGTTGGAGCGACCTATGTTGAAAACACGTCTGTTTTATTTGCTTTTGTTCCTAGGATTGAATTTGCTTAATTAGTAGTGGTTTGTTTCTAGTAGTAGTTGCTTTCTTTTGGTTTGCTTGATTTCATGCATTTTGTTAAACTCTCAGATCATGTATAATGAGTGGTCGATATGCTCTTTTCTTACGCCTTTTTAGAAGTCAATGATGAAATTTTTTTTATTGGATTATGATTGAAGGAATAAGCTTGTTTTGGTAAAAATTGGCTTGGTTTTGAATTTTTGCACTTTACCTGGTGAGTCTTTGAGCCTTGACTCTATTTTATTTTGGGTCATTTTGTTTTGAGTGGATCATGCTTACGAGTCATTTCTAGAACTTGCTTTAGTATCTCGCTTAAAATCACATTAATGTGCAATGGAATGGGAAATGATTTGAGGCCATTTTTCATTTAGCCAACTTCACCTTGTCATATTTTATCCCTTTGTTAACCCATTTGAGCTTTTGTTTTTTTAGACTTTCTTTCATAACTGGATGAGAGGAGGGATATAAGGAGATGATATTAAGGGTATCTTTAGGAGTGTAAGAATTTCAGAAGAAGAAATATTGATTGTTTGGAATGATAAAAATTTGATTTTGTAATTGTTTCATTACTAAGCAAACTTCTTATAAGCTCTAAGTAAAAAGAAGAGCATAAAAGAAGTTCCTTAGTTTATGAAATATTATTTAAATTTTGTTGAAAATTTGATGCAGGGGAGTTGTAGTTGAATATGTAAGAAAGGTTGTGTGGGATTTTGGTAAAATGCTAGAAGTGATATGTTGTAATTGTGATTAAATTAGCCTACCGTAGCCATATAATCCCACCTTTAACCCGAGCTTACATTACAACCAATAAAAAGTCTTCTTTGAACCTTTTCCTAGCATGTTTACAAGTGGTAAAGAGTCGAGATGGATTGAAAGCTTATGGTAAATGTGCTTGTTTTGCATTGATTGATGAGTCTTTATTTAACCCATACACTTGAGATTTGAGTGTTATAAGAAATGTTTACAAAAAGTGTGAGAAGTGCACTAGTTCTTTACTAAGTAGATTTATGTTGATACATTGCTTGTCCTTAATTTTGTGTATTTTTTCTTTTTAAACTTTTTTCTGCGATAATATCTATTTAGGCATAGTCTCGAAACTTGTGGTTATAATGTTTACTCTTCTCTGTTTGGGATGAACAAACTCTAAGTTTGGGGTGTTGATAACCACTCGTTATTACATGATTTATAAGAATGCTTCGGCTCATTTTAGGCTAATATTGTTTAGATTTGTGTCATATTATGTAACTGTGTTAAATTATGTTCAAAACATGATTTTTATGAAAATTGAAGGTTTTTAATGAATGTTTTGGATATAATTCGTGTTTGCTAGGTAAAAAGAAGTATGATGCAGTAAAGATGTGTGGAAAATGAGCTCGAAACATGGATCTATTAAGTCAACTGGTCAGTAATCGGAGAAAATAAAGAAAGTTTTGAAAAGTAGCAAAAGAGCCTGACCGCGGTCGAGATAGAGAGAGAGAGAGTAACAATAGAGAACCAAAGAAGGGCTTTCTACCGTGGGTCCAACAAAGGCGAAGCCGCATCTGCGACTTAAATTCTAATTATTACCTTTATGCTGCAGTCCACCATGCAATCACGGTTCGCTTATTTGTCTGTGGCCGAGACAATTTTTTGGCCCTTTTTGCAATTTTCAAAAGTTTCTTTGTATTTAAACACTAAAATTTGAATTTGGGGAGTTGTTGGACGTTTTTGGAGAAACTTGAGAGGAGAAACATTTTGGAGAAGATTTGTGAAGAAGGAAACATTGTACAAACATATTTCAAGCAATTCAATCGTAGATTTTCGACGGGTGCGATTTGTTTACTCTATTTGCTTATGTTTCATGCCAATTTCATGGTTGGAATTTAAATTACGATCATGTTTATGTAATTTCCTTGGGGGAATTCAATCATGCTTGTATGGTTTTAATTGTTTAATCTATGTTTTTTTATATTTCCTTCTTTCTATTTATTCATCTATATCATATGCTTGTAGAATTTCTATCATAAATTATTTTTTCTATGACAAGAGGAGTTATTTATGATTAGTTTGCTGATTAGATGATATATTAATTGTGTAATTTGTCAAAATGCATTTATAATATAGATTAAGATCTGATCACTTAATTGTATTTATGTTTTAGTCGGATTCCAACCGGATACGGGTTTTATATGTTTATGTGCATGAATTACTTGATCTAGCCATCATGATTAGTTAGTAATTACTCATTTAAAGGAGTATTAAAATGGAATATAAAAAATAGATTAAATAATTTATTCCCATGCAATCTATGAATCCTAAATCCTATATTTTTATCATCATTCAAAATCATTCACTTTTTAGTCTTTGCTAAAATCTATTTACTAATCTTTGCTAAAATCTATTTACGTTTGTTCTTACATCATTCAAAATCAACTTCAATTTATAAATTTCCTAAATAATAGAGTAAAAATGCCACTAGTAATTTCTTGTAGTTCTAACATTTGATTCTCGTGGAGAATGATACTCTTGCTCACTTATATGCTATAATTGACTCGTATACTTGCGATCAGTAAATCAATGAATAAGGAGGATGGACCACTTCATCCGAGTTACCCAGCCTAGACTTTCACTCGATGGGGAATGGATATAGTGGGGAAATTGCCTAAAGGTGTGGGCCAGAAAGAGTACGTGCTACTTGCCACTGACTATTTCACTAAGTGGGTTGAGGCGGAGGCAATGTCTCGGATCAGGAATGTTAAAGTCATAAGTTTTATGTGGAGGAATATTATTTGTCGGTTTGGAATACCTTGGGAAATCCACATGGACAACGACACTCAGTTCAACTATTGGGGATTCCACAATTTCTATGAAGAGTATGGAATTCAATTGACCTTCTCAACCCCCAGAAACCCAGAGGCCAGCGGACAGGCAAAGTCCACCAATAATATCATCATGGGACTTACAAGACTAGTCATTGAACAGCGACCGGGGAAACACTATTTGCCCTGGCATACGGCACTGATGCAGTAGGACCGAGCGAGCTCGTGGGGAGCAGTGCGCAAGTTAAATCCTTGGAGCCCAAGCAGAATGAGCAGCAGTTAGCGCTCAACCTTAATTTTTTGCACGAACACAGAGAAGCAACGGAATAAAGTGTAACGCCCCGACCTCGCCGGCCGGGATACCACGATGGAACCGAAGGGAAAAATAATAATAACAATATATAGACTAAGATCTAATCATAATTATAATATCAAAGAAGATATGGAGTGTGAGTATATGCGTTGTTACACCATAAGAATCAAGGTACGAACAACTATTTAATAGGAACAACGGCTTCGGAAGAGAAGAAGTATGTACAAATAAATTACCATAGTGTGAAGATTAGGTTACAGAACCAACAAATTAAATATAAGATAAGTGCATAGCTTAATATTCAACTAGCGGAAACATGGTTGAGGGAGGTATATGAAGATACACCCCTCAGAGC